>JAQFVV010007224.1:0-127941 GCA_028023455.1 Epiperipatus broadwayi | reverse complement strand
ATTTCTTCTCTTGCAACTGTTTCACCTATTTTTCCCTTAGGCTCCATCTGCGCCAGATTTAAATCCCCTCTGAGTACATGTATATATGTATCAACATCGCTATATGTGTGTTATAACACATATATATGTGGAGAAATTACTGTGATATCAATTTATACATATATTATAGCATGTATATTTATTTTAAAAATATATACATTGTTGTGTGATTTGTTTATTAAAGACTTTACATTTAAAAATTGAGGGTGGTCTACACATGACAACGTTATATATAGAGAGATATTCTTAAAGCTAGAACAATTTCTTAATTTTGAATTTTAAAGAAATCTATAAAAGGAACCCCCAATTGTCAAGGTTTTTTAAGTTGTTTCAAACAATAGGCTTTTTTTCCAAAAGTGTACAATTTTAATAAACGACATTTCCAAACTGAAACCATTAAAGTTTTTAGGGAATTAAAGGTCAATTTTAAAGAAAAGTATTCAATTAAAATATGACAGGAAAATTTTAAATGTATTGACTTACAGTATTTAAAGGGGCACTTAATGATTATCAAGAAGAATATAATCTTGCTGACAGAAAGGTGGTCTCAACTTGAATTGATATAAATAGGACAGATTTCTTGTGGCAAGGCTCTTTTTTATAATTCTTTTGAAAAGAATTATCCACCAAACTTATGCCTGTTTTGACTCTGCCATGTCAGGCTAGGCAAAACAGGTTTGCTGTCACTCTCGATCAGAGATGGAAATCTGTCTATCCACCCATGTGCCTGCAAGATGATCATCATAGAGAAAACTTTCTAGCAGCCTACCAGAAGAAGACACATTTAATCAAGACTGCCCATTCTGAGAAGAGTGTCACTATGCCACCACCTGATGTGCATGAATTACAAGCCACAGTTAAAATTATCATTAATATTTTTTTTCAAAGTTAACACAGCTTTATAAATTAATTTTTTAAATGTGTTATCTTAATATTAAGTTAGCTTATTTACTATAATGAATGTTCAATATTATTTCTTAAAACTCTTTAAATTAAATCATTTATTAAGTTAACTACTATAAACTTGCCTGAATGCATCTTTATCCTGTGAGATGTATTATCAATCCTGTCTTTTAAAATCTGTTAAATTAGATTGTTTATAAAGTAATTATGTAAAACTTGCCTGAATTAACTTTTATACTGTCATATAGTTTATTCACCCACTCTGAGAATAACTGCAATCAGTTATATCTGAAATTTTCTTAAAACTGCAGTCAAGTCAACATTTATTGTTGTAATTACTTTATCCAAATTTATTATATATGTTATAATATTCTCATCATTTGCAATAATGAACACTAATTATAGGATTTTTGATGGAGATAATTAAAATCTTCATTTTAAATATTATAAGAATGTTGCTTGGCATATTAAATCACTGTTTTGAAATAATATATAGATAGATAATGACCAAATGCTATGCACTCTTTATTATCACTATATATGTTATAAATTGCATTATACTTCGTGAGAGTTTCCTTAGTCTGTTATTATAAATTTATTAAACGCACATTGGTTATGTAGTAATATTTACTGAGGCTATAACCTCAATAATATGCATATAAAATGCGATAGTAGGGACTCACAGGTGTTCCATAGCGTAAGCTTGTGGTTAAAACACCTGTAAAAGTTCCTACTATCGCATTTTATACGTATATTATCGAGGTTATAGCCTCAGTAAATATTAGTCTGTTATTATAATTTATGACTTGATATTTGTTAGTTCGAAGTGATATGCTAGCTAGAGCTGATATTAAAGTATATTTGTTAATGTTTACTAATGCCCTCAAATATACTTATTCTCCTTAATTGCGATTATGTATATACCCAGATTCAGTATTTTAATTTAGATTATAATTGTATCTAAGTTCCTTTAGATAGCATAATTATAATGCTAGATTAAGAACTGAGTTGTGGTAGTTTGTCAGATAGCAGCTATTGGTTTTAAGCACAATTAATTGAATATATGTATACCCCTACTCATCTTTTGTCTGTTTGTTGCAATTGTGTCTTTATAAAGTACACATTCATTCATACATTTACATTTTGCTGCACTTTTTAAGCAGGTTTATTGTGATTGGACACTCCATTGTTTAGTTCAAGATTGGCTATCTTTATTAGAATGAGAACACGAGGGTCCAGACCATATTTATAAACCTATATGAGTAGCTGAACTTACATGTTCTCTTAGTCATGGCAGCAAACCTTCCAGTCTCAGAGCAATGAGCATTTAATGCTCAAGCTCTTGAATAATTACACACATTGCACTGCAAACTTATCTACTTGTATTTTATATAGCACCATAGTATATATATATATATATATATTGTAATGGGCTGGTGGATTCCAGAAGAGATAAGGGGGAGCACATCTTACTATGGCTGGCCTTTGGGTCTTCAGATAGGATGCAAGTGATTACATGATGAAATACATAACCTATGATTGTACCTACTTCTAATATACTAGCTCTATCTATTTTATTAACTTAGATACAATTTGGGCAGTTCATCCAACTCTCACCCCTTCCTAGCCACATTATACCACAGTATTCAAACTCAGGGAGTAAAATGCCTGAGCTCTCTTATCAGGGAAGGAGATCAAATTAATAGTAGTTATTGCACCTCTATATAGGTGATAATTAATTACCAAAAATCAATCAAGCATAAGATATATAAAAAATATGTATGTGCAGTATAAGTATATATGTATTAAAAGTTATAATAAATGACTTAAGATGTATATGTATTTCCTCTAGCATATTAATAATATTGATAAGTGTAAAACTAAATAAGATAATAATGTTTACAATGGGTATGTGAATAATGAAGAACTATAAAGCTGGTGGATATTGAAATAATGATGAGTTAGAGACCAGATTAAAATAACGAATTATATAAACATTTATTGATTAACAAACAAAAATATAAAATATGAATAACAATTAAATCTGATCTATGTAATTTATTTTGTCAAGGATGAATTTCTACCACATCGATATCTATAATGATATTCATAAAAATAAAACCCTTGCCCTAAACCCAATGGTAGAAGTTCATGTACTTGACTAATTATTTACAACAACGAATATGTAAAATTATAATATGTATATGTGATTTTAATTTTAGCTGGCTAATTTAAAATATGTATACAAGCATAACAACAACAACAACAAAAAAATTTTTGTTGTCTAGATAAATCAATGGTTATAAATCATTGATATATAATAGCAATATAAAAATAAGCTTAATTAATAATAAAGAAATAAAAAGAAATCTATCAGTGTGTTTTGCTTACTATAAGATAATATTAAAATGTCTTACCTCCTAATTTCCTATATGTTGTCAAAAGTCAGTCAGATAGGAAGGTCAAAACTAGTAATTTTTTTATTCTTAATACAATTAAAGATGATAAAATATATATATAAATCTAATCCCCCCCTCCTTATTACTTTCATACAGAGTTTCTCCAAAATTATATACATTTGTAGAAATGAAAATAATACATAAAATTTACAATAGACAAAATAATAAAACAAAAAATCACAATTTTTATCCCATTATGCTAATTAAAGTTCGATAAGTCTGCTGGAAATTGTTCATTTGCTAAATAAATTTCTAGGAATGGGGAGATGAAGTTTTGCTCCCACGAAGAATAGAAGTTTCTTGTCTGAGTCAAAAAATAATAATGTTCTCCAATTATCGTGTCTTGGATTTGTTTAGGCATTTTATTTAAAGCAAAGATGGTTTTCATTTTTTTCTAAATGGGCAGGTAAAATCTTTAAACTTTCATGGCTTTATTGATGATGTATTATTACCCCATGGTATAAACTTTTCAGCAAGCAATCATGATATAAAAATAATATATATTTATTGATTCATTTGCTGCTCAAGATTTCAATGACAATATTATTATTTATCAAAACAATTAATTATTAAATATTACTGCAATGCACAAATTTAGCTAAAATTTGTCCAATTAACAAATAATTTAAATCTTTTTACTTTCAAATTATTTCTTTACCTTCAAATGATTGCTTTTAAATTCCAGTTTTTGATCATTTTGATTAATATTTTAAAAAAAAAAAAAATTATATATTTAAATTTGATCATTCACATCCACTTTGTATTGAATTTATTTTTTAAAGCAGAAAAAAATAATGTTCTATCTTCAAAAGCAGAAGACAATTATAACAATTAATACTGTGTTGTAGGTTGTGTGAAATTTTTTTAAACATTTTAACTTTGACATTTCCTATTGTTTAACTGATGTAATATAAATAAATGGGGTTTATAAATAAAAATAATAATTTATAAATATTTTAAATTTTATTTCCACAAATTTCATCTCCACAAATGGTTGCCATGTGTTTAGATTTTAATTCAGTCATTGTTTTTATTTATTTTTTTTTTTTAAGTTTATGTGTATGTTTTTTTTTATAGTCATCCCCAATTATTAACATATAATACGTTTTATTCCAGTGTTAATATACATATTTGTTTCTCCCTAATAATTTAATGAGTTTTATTACTTCTTTAGAAATAAAAAGATGTTTATACACATGTATATGTTGGAAAGAAAAAAAATTTTAATATGCCAATTTGCTTGGCAATTTATTGGTTACGCAAATATGTTATGTGGCTCCAATTGGTAGAGTGTCTTAAATAACTGGAAGGTATGGCAGGTTGTAGCTCATCACTACAATATATTTATATTGTAACCTCACCCAACACCTCACCTACCTTTCCTAATAATAAATACCCGGGGGTGCCAATTCTATTGATCACAGAATAAACAATTAGTCTGACTTTGCCTTAAAGTTATTAATGAAACTATTAAATGATGTTCTATCTTAGCTTGGCTCAGTTGGGGGCTACAGAGATCTACAAAGTGTAAAATGTATATTAGATGTGGGATGAAACATTTTGATTAATAGGAACAAAACATCTATTAAGTTCTAAGATAAGTAAATAATTGGAATTTGTAAAGTTCTTCCATTTAAACTGAAAAGTTATAGTCTATGCCTCATCTCATTCCATCATCCAAATGCATTAAACAACCTCTACTATGGGAGAAAATTAAATTAATAAATAAAAGATGTAATGCTGATTAACTATACTGTATAGCAAATTGGAGTTAAATACAAAATAAACATAACATTACTTAACTTTTAATTGTACAGTAATTTAAACTAATTAACTAAATTAATGTCTAATCTAAATAATAAGTCAATATCTCAGGGAATTAATTTATTGCATGATTTAGTTCTAAATCTTTACTTTCCACAAGTATTAATTAATATTACAAAAGTGATGATACAAATTAAGCAATATCTTAACAAAATAATGGTAGTTAGATAATGAAAGAAATAGGGTGCATTTTGATTTCAATTCGTCATCTAAATAATAAGTAAATGATAAAATTTTCAGAAAATCATTAAATAATCAACATTTCATACAGTGTCTGGATCAAGAGAAGCAACATCATCAGATTTGAACATGATCATCATTAAATTATGGAATAGTGCAATCATGTCATATTAGATATGTAAATGTGTATGCATTTGTGGAAATATGAAATACAAATGCATATCAAAGAAGAATTCTGAACACAACTTTAAGTAAATGTCTTGCATTGGGGATTGAGAAGTCAGCGCGACTGCCTTGCACTTGCAGGCAGTTGCCCGGGTTCTGGGTTCATGTCCTGGCTGATGCTATGACACTTTAAAAAAAACGTTTAGTAAATAAAACATTTCCTTACAAGATAATTTAAACAAGCTTTGGGTTTTATAATTTATGCATGCACAGGTTTGGAATGTTTTTAACATCATTGGTCAAATGGTCTACATAAGAGCAAATAACATAAAAATAACTTTCTATATTTTATTTAACATATGCCAGCTATCAGTGCATTCTGATAGTCTTATGGAAGAAACATTATAATTTCAGTACTAAAATAATAGCACAAAACTAAACTTCTTGAAGTTTGACTTACAAAATTTGCTCAAGCTATCAGTTAATTCTGATAAACACATGACACAAAAACATTATAATACTACACTAAGATAATTAAATAAAAATTTATTCTATATTTGGTATTTTATTTTCAAAACACCCAAGCTATCAATCACTTCTGATACACTCATGAAAAATAAAACTCTATTAAATACTGACACTAAATTATAAGATGAAATTATAATTTCTGGCATTTTACTTCAAATGAACATCAATAAAATTATCAGGGTTTAAATCTAAGAGTAAGAGTGAAAATAGGAGTTAGAGGTCAAAATATACTCTACAAATTAAATGAATAATTCTATTAATTAGCTACACTTTGTCTTTTCTTGCTTACTCATTCAAATGAGGATGGAACATTTTGAGTGTTGATGGTATGAAGTCTAAATAATTAATTTAAAATGATTTGAAACAATAATTAAAGAGTTACACATTAATAATGGATTTCTCCATACCTTCTAAATTAATAATTTATGCATGTATCTGAATTATGCTATCTGTTATAAAACAATTAATATAACTAAATCCAATTAGTTTACTTATGAAATTGGGAAAACTATCATAATACGGATGATGACTATGGCCAACCAAGCTTTAACACAAATTCTACTTCCACTGTTTTGTGAGAAAAATCAATTCTACTTTTATTTTCCTTTTTTATCAACAAACTATCTCACACTTGGCTATGAATAAAAGAGGGAAAACATTCCATAAGGCACATGAGGAAAAAAGACTTTCATAACTCTAATCATTTAAATAACAATACGCAATAGCTCCCAAGTCTCACTTCTGAGACTTAAAACAAACAGGTGTAAACACAGTCTCATCACCAAAATAAGGGAAATATACTACTTGGCTTCTTATCCTATAATTCATAAATACAACTACTAAATCTGGAGGATGTAATCTACTCCTAACAAATACTTCAACAAACTAGGGGAGAGTTTCCTTAATCCCAGATAATATACTATATAATCCACCCATGTCAAATGCTCAAATAAATTAAGGGAGAGCTTATCTCGATCCCATATACTATATAACATAAATAACTTCATTCTGCATAGCAACTAAATACATTTCAATCTAAGCTTAATAAAGAAATAATAAATTTACACAAATTTATCTCTAATCTTTCAACTTCTCTTGGCACATTTTTCATTGTCCAAAACCAATAGGCGTTAAATTATCTTTTTACTTTCAATTCAAACATTATTATAGCTAGATTAAATAACAGACATGTATATATGAGCATAATAACACAAACAATTTCAAATCATTTTGGTAAGAAATACTGTAATGATAATAATTAATAAACTGTAATGGTAATAATGAATAAATCTCTCATTTCTGACAAGCATAATATTTTTCACTTGGGAATATACTAATTATTATTAAATAAGTGAGGCAAATATAACTTCTAGCAAGCAAAGACAAAATAATTTTCTTGAATGCATTTTGCATTAGCACAAAATTGAAATAAAAGCTTGGTTTGGGATAAACAACAAATCTTTAAATTCTGGGTTAAATAATTATTATGAAATAAAAATTTATAGCTTCTTAAAAAATGCAAAGATAAACAATAAAATTTTATATAATGAGCTCTTTTCAAAAACAAGCTGTTCACCCTTTAATAGCGAATGGATGTTTCTATAACTAACATGCACATATAGAAATATAAGCACACAATAAAAATTATATTAAAATAATACTAATTACCTAGTATAATATTTTTCCATATTATGCCATGTGAGACATTCTTGAAGAGAAACAAATAATAATAATAATAATAATAATAATAATAATAATAATAATAATAATAATAATAATAATAATAATAATAATAATAATAATAATAATAATAATAATAATAATAATAATAATAATAATAATAATAATAATAATAATAATAATAATAATAATAATAATAATAATAATAATAATAATAATAATAATAATAATAATAATAATAATAATAATAATAATAATAATAATAATAATAATAATCATAAGTTAATTTTTTATAACCATCTATCTATTAAATGCTAACAAATAATAATAATCATTAAAGTCTCTTTTTTTCTTGATGGAAACAAAAGTTTATTTACAGTCCGTAAATGACATGTTTTAGACATGTACTAGATGATGACAATAACTGGTATAAAACCAAACATTGACAAAAATTTAACAAGTTCCTGCAGGGAGATAAATAATATTAATTTGGATCCAATTTAGCAGCATTTCAATGTTTTTAGCAATAGCTAATGAAATCACTAGTAATATTACATTTGATAATTCTTTATCATAGCAATAAAAATTTATTACAATGCAGATATAGCAATAATTTTTTTTTAAGTCATTAAATATGTTCAAGCATTTACTCCGAGTTTAAAAGACATTTGCACAGTGCATAAGTAATAAGTTTATAAAATCCACTGAAATTCACATACGTTTGTGGATAACACATTTTAATAAGAAACTTCAACTGCAAATGAGAACAATAAATAAAAGAAATCCATATTCAGTTTTATGCTCTTCTATCCATTTATTCCAGAATATTGAAAAAGAAAGTTATTAATTAATCCATTAAATTATACATTACACATTTGTTTTTAGTTTTTAAGTACAAATGATCAAGTAAATGTTTTAACAATAATAATAATAAAGCAGGATAGCATAAATTATTTACACACATCCTTCCGTTTAATGTTCATTCCTTTATAGTTAGCAAAATTTATTAATAAAGAGTTTCTGAGGTGTCTAGTGACAGAGTTCATAACCTTTCCAGAATAATAAAGAGTTTATACATTTCAGCTACTTCTCCACTATTACAATTAAGACATAAGTAAAATTATTTTGAAATATAAATCCATATTTCCATTACTTTATTAATGTTAGAAATTAAATTTAAATTGTTTAGAAAATAGGCACACATATGCATTTCAAATTATGGCTTTAGAATTTAAAAATAGTTAATTAAAGAGCAAGGAAGATGTACCTCATTACTGTCATTTTACATTTCCATGTTCCAGAAAATTAATAATGTTTTTCACTTTCAAACTGGGGTCTAGGAAGAATCAGCTTGTAAACAAAATTGTACAAATGAAATCATTAAGGTAAATGAGGTTCAGTGGAGTTAAAATGAAGTCCTTTTTTGTAAAAACATTTCCCTTTTTTATATATCCCAGACTATTACCCAAGCATCCATTTTTCCAAAAATCCAAGGTCATTTGAAAGTTTAAAGTTCTCTGAAAACAGAATTTACACATCCATTGCAATGGATTTTAATTAGCAGAAGATTATGCAAGAAATTTTTTTTCTTGTCATGAAAAAGAGAGAAAAAAATCATTTTGTCTTTTGTAGAAAAAAAATATATTAAATTTAACTAAGAATAAAATATGTTATATTTCTAAAGTAACAGAATAAAACTAATGATAATTATTTTAGCAAATAAAATATTTAATTGTATATTTTTTGTGTCATAATCCACCATAGCCAAGAGATTGTAAATATACAGAAAGAGATCACATGTGAGATTGATGGATGAAAAAGTCAGTGAGCAGGGGTGATGTGGAGAAGTAAAGCTAAAGATCAGAGAAGATTGATTGAGCTTGGAGAGACTATCACCCTTTAGTGGATTGATAATGCATGATGATGATGATTACAGCCTAGTTTACAAAATTATATTCATTATCATCAACCATAATCAGTCCACTGCAGGACGAAGGTCTCTCCAAGTTCGATCAATCTTCTCTGATCTTTAGCTTCACTTCTCCACACAATCCCCTCTCACTGCCTTATTTCACCCATCCATCTTGCACATGGTCGCTTTCTGGGTCTTTTAAAATATCTTGTAACCCAGATTTAAGATTAATCTGTAATACATTAATGCATAATAAAAGAACACTGCTTTTCTTATCATTAATTTTTGTGCAATAAGAGCACATCTTTCGCATTTAATATTTTCTTATTGTCTGCACTCCTACTGAATTTTTGTGTGCATATGATACACACATATAAAATAATAAACACTTTCAAAAGTATAGATAAATAATACCCATGCTGCTAGGAGACATTACACCAGAGGTAGAAAAATATCAGTGAGGTAGGTTTCAATTCATGTTTTCTACACATTAACAAATGAATACAAAAAAAAAATATATATATCTTTATCAAATTCTATATGGACATATACATTCACATACATATAATTCAATTTTGATATGATAGTCATTTTTTAAATAAATACAAGAAAAAGTATATACATCTTTATCCATCTCTATATGCATACATATATCCATATACACATAGTTGAATTTTGGTAAGACATCAATTTATTAAATAAATACTATATATATATATATATATATATATATATTTTTTTTATATATATATATATATATATATATATATATATATATATTAACCACC
Source organism: Epiperipatus broadwayi (assembly GCA_028023455.1). Taxonomy (NCBI): domain Eukaryota; kingdom Metazoa; phylum Onychophora; class Udeonychophora; order Euonychophora; family Peripatidae; genus Epiperipatus; species Epiperipatus broadwayi. The sequence continues at coordinate 117,463 of JAQFVV010007224.1, read as the reverse complement.
CCATTATAGTCAGCAATCATCATTCAACTTGTCTCACACACTGCTATCTTGTATCTTGCCACCTCCAATTAAGCAATCGGCCTATACACTTGGGCGTCATATCCCCCCTACAAACATCCTACTAATCTAGCCAGTCAAATTATACATTTGGAGCCATATGCTCCTCTATAACCTTCCTAGCTACAACTAATCTAGAATATACGCCTAAAAATAATGTTAAACTAAAGAGATGATTTCTTTATTGACTAAGCTCACATGAAACTATAAACTTATTGAAGATCTAAAGATGATTAATGAAGATAATAACTTCTGGTCAAACTAGCTTTAAAATCCACAAACAAATAAAACATTAATATTCGGCAAACCAATAAATAACTAATAATTAGATCGATAGAATGAATTTGAAATTACAATTATATATTAAATAAGAAGTACATTAAGAGGTAGATGAATAAATGGATAATGAAGATAAGTAATAATTAAATAATAAAATGAAAGGGGTTTGAGAATGAAGAGAAAAGAATGAAAATGTATCAGAATAATGAATGATTGAGATGATGGTAGAATAAGGGTTAATGTATAATTGGGATGATGGTGAAATAAGAGCTAGTAAATGGTGAGTTAATTAAAATAATGAAATAGGATAAAAGAAATAAAGAAAGATTGAAATGACAGATGAGAAGAATGATGATGATGGAAGATGACATCCAGACTCTAATTGATATTGAATTAAATAATCATAAGATTACTAAATACAATAAAGATTTCAAGCTTACCAAAACCAGAAGACTCACCAAAATGTCAAAACAAGCTATATATTTAAGACAAAATAAGCAATTTATACTTTAAAGTTTGGTTGACTTTTTAATAAAACAGTGTGTGTAACACAACTCAAATCCTACTACAATAATTAACTAGGTATAAAATTTACCATAAATTCAAATCCTATACAGCAGATTAATATAACTTATTCTTCTCAGAGTTCACATATCTTAAAGGTTGTTATATAAGATATACTTCTGCCAGTAAGAATGATTTTGCCACTACCCAAATAAAATGCACAAAACAGCTCTTGAAACCAAATCGAATTAACAAAGAATATTTATTAATTTCAAAGAATCTTTATAAACTCCATTACTATTATATACTTGGAGCTTTAAGAAAGATGAATAACTTTTCAATAGCTAAATACAATAACTTACCAACTTCCTTTCTCAATTAATTATAAACAATGTGATCAAGATCAGTGAATGATAGTTCTGTGGGTTTAAATAAACTGATTAAACCAATATATTGCGTTTATCTTTTAGTATCCCATTTAAAATAATGTACACTCTAAGTTAGTAATATTTAATTATTAAGTAAGGATGCCTTAGAGGTATCTGGAAATTATAGGGCTTAACAAAATTATTATGATAAACCAACATATAGTTAATCATACTATATTGATTGATGATGATTTCAATATAATCATATGATGTCTCGATAGCAATTACAATAATAATGTGTGTGGGGGTTGATTAGCAATAAGACTACTGACAACTAATAAATTTTTAACACAACAAAAGGTATTTACATTATTTACAACTTTATTTCAGACACCTTACATGAAATAAGATTAATTCATTAAATAAAATTAGCGATTTAAAATAACTGGTATCCCATTGACTATACACATTTTAAATAAGACAAATTAATGCAGTGCTATTCATAGTATCACTGTTATTATTGGATATGTTTCTATTATTATTCTATATCATAGAATAAGATCGTTGAATTTTCTTTAAGATAACTTAGCATTTAAATTATAAAATAAATATATTTAGGTCTTTGGAATATCCCTTACATTTTAAATCTAAAACTCTACATTAAAATTTAGTGTATTAAACTGTAGCTATTTTATTTGTCTAGATATCATAAGGGCAATTATCATATGCAGCACAATTAATAATTTATTATCATTTACTATAAACAGATTCATTGTATTGATGTGGAACAGACATCATAAGTTAAATGCACACATGGCACCCCCAACATTGTCTATGTCCACAACCTAATTGTTTAATAGTTAACTTATCTTACCAATCCATCAGCGACTCACTGCTTGATGAAGATAAATCCACATTGTCCATGTGCATCTTTTGCTCTTTCATGTAGAAGTTCTACAATCACTAATAAGTTTTGGGTTGATGTGTTTATATGCGTATGAAGATCCTACAATATCATAAAGACACTATTTCAATTAGGCATACACTATAAATAGAACAGTGTCCCTTAATCTAACTATCTCATCTTTGCTATTTGATTTGGAAATACTAAACTTCACCGTACCCGGTGGAAAACTAACTATATAACCTTATGAAAGATCACACAATAAAAGGAGGCACTACAAAACAACATGATAGTTGTACAACAATATTGCCAATTCTGATACCTTTCCCCAGGTATATAAGTGTGAGCATTGTCTTATCACAGGAAAATAGAATTCAGACAATGGATATCCTTTCTTGGGATTATTTATGCTAACGAAGCACTAACTATTAATCAGCCTCAACAATATCATCTCCTCATTTAATCAGCAATGTTAGATTATCAATCAGCCCATGCATAATATTAATATTATTCTATTTGATGCCATTATATGTGGTACATACTTATCAGCTGAAATCTGTCACAAATCCTTATTAATCCAATAGCAAGATAAAATAATCCTAATAATAAAAGTGAAAACATAAATATTCCATTTCCCAATGCAGAAACTATTAATGTATTGTTAAACAAACCATCCACATAAATGTCAAATGACCATTAATTATTTTAAAATAATAACTATACTTTTATTATAGCAAGCCATAGACACGTACGCAATGCTGATCAACCTAAATTTTATATTTAAAGTGGACATGTTTATTCATAGGCAAAATCAAGAAATAAAAAATGCTTATATTAATTATTTCATATAATAGAATAATTAGGTCATTATGTGTATAACTGTGACAAATTTGGGTCTGTTTGTTTACCCTTTAAATAATATACTAAAATCTTTTAAAAAAATATGCAGAGATAAATAGCTCTCTCTGTCTAAATAAATGATATTTAATATTATGTTTTCACTTGACTGGAAAAATAATAAAAATATGTGTAATAAATGTATATATCTTTATACATTTCTTCTTCCTTACTAAATTATATTTTACACCACAATAAATGTATATAAAAAATAATCCCTGAATAATACATGACAACAAAAAAAAAAACATTATAATATTAAAATAGCAATAACAAAAGGATAAACGAACATTTTCTCCCATTAGATTTTATCCTATTAGTTCAAAGTTTATTCCATCCTTAAGAGCAAAAATGACAAGAAAACTGATACCCTGAGAAAACATTCCAAGTAATGCATATATATATATATATATATATATATATATTGATTATTATGTTTGATGCTAGCATAGTGACCATATTCAAACGTTTTTCGAATGTAAGACGATTAAAATAGGTTTATCCATACTTTTTTTTATAAATATTTTTTCTTAACAGAATTTGTACATCTATTGCAATCTTTCAAACAATTTTTTTTAAAAAAAACATTTATTGATTTATTTATCGATGTCAGCATAGTGAGATAATATTTAAACTTTTCCGAATGTGAGATAATTAAAATAGGTTTAAAAATATTTATTGATTTGTTTATTTTGTTTTTCCCTCTGTGAATATATTTGTCATAATTTTAAATGATCTGGGCAAGTTAAAACATTTAAAATATTATTAATCTGCAAATTGTGCAATAAGACTATATATATATATATATATATATATATATATATATATATATATATATATATATATATATATATATATATATATATATATATATATATATTTGTTTCCATTAGCAAATTAATATATGTTTGAGAACATTAAGAAAAAATTATTAATTGTGAGCAGTTATCAATACAATATACTTGGCATTAATAATCTGTCATTTTTTTATTTTCAATAACTAAGCAAATTTATGCTAAACCACCACTGGCAGATGAGTTTTCTTCTTTAATGAAAATAATAAAAAAAATTCATGCATTTTTCTTTTAAAGCTGATTAAACTTTATATGATTAAAAAAATGACTTTTTGATTCATCTACTATATCTCCTGAAACTTTTCTTCAAAATTATTTTGAATTATTTTATTGAGATGATAAAATTATATGAAACGTATTTTCTGCTTTATGCTTAAGAGCACGCGAAAAACAAAACATTTTAGTCTTTATTTTTTAAGTCTAAATAATTTCTGTGTTATTTTTAAATCTGACAATTTACTGATATAAACAAAACTGTAAGAAATTTCTTACATTTTCTGGGATTGTTCTTCATTTGAAATAACATATGTTGAGGCAAATAATTACCCATGTAGTGGTCATTCTAGCTTTTCCAGTAGGCATATTAGAAATAATAAAATCGATAAAAAACAATGTTGAAATGGTACAGAGTTATAAAGTTTCTACTCCATCCTTTTTAATTCCACATAATCCTAAAAGTTCTGTTCAAATTTTCCAAAGTTATTACCTGTCATCTTTTCTTTTCAATCTTTTTTTTTTTTGATAAGTGTAGAAATGGATTCTTTTTATTCCGATTATATTCTCTTAATAGTTCCCCCCCCCTACAAACTTGTTATAGTATTTATTCCTTGTATTACATTGCATGATTGGTCCTAAATGATCCAATGACTGCAAAATGTAAATAAATTAATATTTTTATCCCTCTAATGAAAAAAAAATCTAGACTATTACATTTCAATTTAAATTTAAATATAATATATTTAAAGATTGTTTATAAAAAAAATTTAGAATTATAAATTGATTTTGCTGTCTATTTTTAATTACTGTTTAATAATAATAATAATAATAATAATAATAATAATAATAATAATAATAATAATAATAATAATAATAATAATAATAATAATAATAATAATAATAATAATAATAATAATAATAATAATAATAATAATAATAATAATAATAATAATAATAATAATAATAATAATAATAATAATAATAATAAAGTGTTAAATATTTTCATACTTCCAAATTGGTTTAATACTATTAAAATATTATTTGAAATAGCTGCCACTGGAACTTGTGATAAAATGTTTAAGAGATAATATCCACTCTATCAGGTTTTCCAGTGCATTACTAGCAGTCCAAATCATCATCACTTTCAGGATCTTTATGGGTGATCTTTTGTTTAATTGGAAAATTTATAACATAACAAGTATTTCAATCTATAACTGATTTTTATACACTGATTTTCAATATATTAATAAATTATTACTAATTAAATTTTAAAATTTTACATACTGGACCACTGAATAAAGCTAGATGTGATAGAGCCAAAACATCTGGTTACATATATATATATATATATATATATATATATATATATATATATATATATATATATATATATATATATATATATATATATATATATATATATACAGCTTAATTTGGACAAAATGTTAATTTCTGAACTCCATATATTTAAAACAAAGAAACATCTAAAAGCAATAATAATAACCTTAAAAGTCTATCTAACCATTTTAATGACCCATTTGCAATACTTATTCATAGAAAACATTACATAATGCTAATAACTATGATAACCATGTTCACCTTTTTGTCAGCTGAAAAGAATTTTTTTTAGCATGCACAATTACAAAGCTCTATTGAAATGTGTGGTTTCAATGAGGAGAAAAATATGACTTTAATTTTACTTTTCTTGCAAGGCAGAGATTTATCATAACAGTGCATTTCACATGGTGAATATGATTATTAGATCTGGTGCATTTGGTAAACTTCTACTCCTTCTTGTCTAATTTACTTGTTTTGCTGTTAATGGCTATCAATTGTTTAATAGTTGACTGTCATTCTTTATAAGCTGAGATAGAGTCAGAAGCATGCATCATATTAAAGTACATCCATATTATCATATATGCATTTACATATATTAAATTTTACAAACTGGTAGATTAGTTTGATTGTGACCTAAAATGATTGGGAGTATTGTGCCCAGTACTATATATATATATATATATATATATATATATATATATATATATATATATATATATATATATATATATATATAGTTCCAGGTTGGCACCAGGATGAAATATGGGAAGTTCACATTCGTGCTAATAATGGCTAGAGATAATTATTTTAGAAAAATGAATTGTGATATAATTTACTATTTAAAATTAGGTTTTAAATAAAATTAAAACTTTAATTGGATGTACAGGTTGATAAAATTTTAAGTTATATATGTCCAGTAGTGGAAGATGAAGATGAAAAACATCAGGGAATGTTGGTATGAGAGCAAAATTAATAGGAAAGCTATAGCAGGTGTTATTCATTGGTTTTCTAACTTATTATCTACTCCAATCCAAGATTTAACTTGTATTTGTGGGTGTATGTTCATTTTACTTCATCTTACACTTTGTTCATCCTTTATACAATTACTTATTAATGTCCAAATTATAATAGCAAAATTTACAAGCAAAGCAAAATAGATACCCACATATATCATTAATTAGAATGATTTTTTTTATATATTTTATTTATTATTTACTAATTAGGTATTGTTTATAATCTTATATTTAAAATGGTAAAGATTATCTGTATATTATTGGGTAACATTTGTAAATTAATATTTAGTATTTTTTTTTTTTTGCCTTTTGTTTTAATACTCTATTATTAATATTTATAAGTAAGAAAATTCTGGCATGTTCCCAAATTCATAATAATAAAAAAGAGGGCGTGAGAGAGCTTGAACAAGAGACTCCTTGGAACAGGAGATTCCAAGGAAGAAGTTAAAAAAAAGTTATAAAAAATAGAATAACTCTCTAAAAGAAATAGTGATAATTGAAGCAACATCGTGAAATTTTACTACTATTCTCGTGGATGATTTTTCTATCGTACTACTTATTGTAATAATACAACACAGGGAAGAATAATCTTTTAAGGTTCCAGATCTGGCTTTTTATCAACTCACAAGTTAAGTTTGGTATGTTTAAAATGATTGAATATCACATAAGATTATCATTTATAGTTTATTTTAAAGTATTACCATAAGTAAATAATATCGGAATGATAAAATTATTAAAAATGAAGCTAACTAAATTTTTTTTATTAAAAGCTGTTGTCAGATACTTTATATGTGCTCTCAGTTTAAAAAAAATTCTATTTATATTATGCAAAGTAAAATTAAAAGGAAAGAATTTATCCAATTTAACTTGTTTTTCTAATAGAATAGTTATATACTAAAGAACTTCATTATTCGCATATATACATAAAATGAATAATTAAATGCATTACTTAACGCTATCTAGTAATTGGTTATAACAGCGTACATATGCGTAGAGGGATCATTGACAATGGAAATGAAAAATTATATTAAGCATTTAAACTAAAGGAATAAAGTTATAAACTTTTACCAGAATTATTTTACCGAATCTGAGATTTTGTTTCTTGTAATTAAAAATATAATTTCATTGCATACTAATATTGTTTCTTATGTTTACTAGAAGATTTTAAAATATAAGAAACTATCGCAACTGATGTCAGATTATACTTCAACCTATAGGAGCAACATTTTTTTTTATAATTCATTGTTATTATCGGAAGCAGTGTATACTTTCATTTAAAATTTAAAATTTCAAACTTTCAAGTTTAAAACAATTCAACATTTAATGATTAAATGTTGGTAGGTATTTTTTTTTATTGCGTTTACTAGAAATGTATTTTTTTTCAAGCTAATGTAACCTGTTATTATTATGATAAGACAATATATTATCTTATATGATTTAGAAATCAGAGTATATATAATCTTATGTTCGAGTGTGTGTGCACTATTATAAATTATTATTATTATTTTTTTCCAAAATTATACTTTATGTATTTCCATTTCATTGGTGCAATTTGTTCTTTTTTAAAAATAGAGAATTAAAACCTTGTCTGTTTATAAATTTGTTTATGTAGGAAATATATTGAGTGTATTTGGATGTAGAAATGGTCGAGGGATAATTATTATCTGGATTGAGTTATACTCTCCTGATTATTTGCTTATGAAATCGTGGGTGATTAGTGTATTTACTTTTTTTAGAGAATATCGCTGAAATAGTTGTATTTCTTTTACTTTTAAATGAGGTGGCAAAGGCCCCAAATATTAATAATAAGTCAGTTAAGTATGTAGTCTTTATGTCTTAAAGTTAGTGGATGTTAGATTAATGAGTTAAGGATGAGTTTGGAGATGTTATTTAACCCTTTCGCATATAGATGTAAATGTTTAGTCATTATTATTCCCCTCCCTTTCTTCATTTTGGTATAGCTATTGTTAGATAATATACACTGATTATATCAGATAAGTGTTATATAAATGTTTATAATACATTTTAAAAAGATCATTAGTTTAATGATTAACTTCTTGCACCAATTGTTTCGTAAATAAGCTAGTAAAAGTATGATTTATAAATGCATTAGATTTGTAATGTTATTTTATATTATTTTTATTTATTAACAAAGTTAACTTAACTTTTTATCATTATTATTTTTAAATTCTGAAAATTTCAAACAAAAAGGTTAAGCTAAAATAACCTTGATCACCTATTGGAACAAATAACATTTCATGTGTTGAGGAAAGGATCAAAAATAAAATAAAATGAATCCACTTTGCCTTTGATATATATATATATGCTTACCATTGTCAGCACGGGTGAAATTTCAGATTGATATTAATTTATTACTCAGCTGAAATATGTTTGATTATTAATTTAATAATTATTAAATGTCTAATTGTCTATCTCTCAATGCATATATCTAAATATCTATCTGTGTATTTCCCTGTTCATTCACCCACGTTCAAACAACTAGCTCACTGTTTCCATTCATCACTGTTGACAAAAATAAGCTTACATATCAGATGCTTCAATAATAGATAGAACCAGTCTATTGTTGATCATTTGTTCAATATTTAAAATAAATAAGCAGTCAAAACAAGATTGAAATAAACAACAGTTAGTAACTATATTTAAAAACAATAGAATGCTATATGTTAATTACATATAGATTAGAGTGTTTGTTTCACATATATATGTTTCTACGTGTGTGCCTTCGCGCGCGTAGAAATTTAAGATTGATATGTGAGTGGCTATAATTCTTTGTATTTTTCTGCAGATAACTTTATACATGAATACTCTCTATATAAAATATTCTTGTTTTTCTTATCACGTTTTCTTTATTTCTAAAAGTTTGTTTCTAAAGGAGGAAAATAAATAAGAAATTTTTAAGATTGATATGTGAGTAGCTATAATTCTTTGTTTTTTTCGGCAGATAACTTTATGCATGAATACTCTCTATATAAAATATTTTTGTTTTTCTTATCACATTTTCTTTATTTCTAAAAGTTTGTTTCTAAAGGAGGAAAATAAATTACGTAAGAAATTTACTATATCTGTATATTTCTTTCAGAAACCCTTCCACGCAATACTGCATCGCTATTGTGATTTTTAATATATGGATAATAAAAGAATAAATAATGAATTCTCAACTTAGTTTAAAACATTAATTTTTTATATTTCATTTTTTTTTGCTGTACAAAATAATAACATATAGCAATAAATTATTTTTATTTCTTATTACAAACTTTCTGAACTGATAAAAATCGGATTCAATACCACGGTAAGAAAATAATTTACCTAACTTGGTGCGGCACCTTTATGCACATTAATATACGGTAGTGCTTAATGTTTACTTTTAAAAAAGATAAGTCTCTCATGAATATTGTGTTTATGTTACCAGCTTTAGTTTTATTTTTTCATTTTTCTAACGAATACACACTAGAATGACCTTATTCACAAAATTGTGAATATTCGAAAACACATTTTATTTAAAAATCAATAAGTATTGAAAGTTTATAATCATAATTATGTTTCACAATGTTTATCCATCTTCTCTCTCTCTTTTTTTTATCATCCCCCCCCCGCCATCTAAATATTTTTTATTTATAGTTCCACTGATTCAAGTAAAATTACTTTTGAATATTGGCATCTGTAGGAAGTCCGAAATTGCTTTATTTCATAACCTTCTCAGCTGTTTCCTCATGCAAAATATTAAAACGATTCTCGTATATTTTATGGATGAAAGCTAAAACCCTATTTATAATAATAGTTTTATAAAAAGTCCCTCCAGATGTTTTTAATATTTGTTGACACTAACGCCAAAGAGAAGGATAGTTGTTAATATTGAAAACAAAGCTTGTTGAGGAATTGGCAATCCTCATTGATTATATCTTACAAGCTTAAGAGAATTGGCTCATGTGATCTATGACACTTACTTTGACTATTTATTGTATATTCTACTTTACGAAAATCACTATTTCCAAAATTTACTTGATTTATTGGTGGATTTTAGATTTTACTTTAATGCAAACAGTTGCATTAAAGAGCCTAGACGGTGTTACCAACTCCTCTTATTATATTCTAATATTATTAGTTGCCACGGTAAATTGATGCCAACTAAAAATCACATAAATGATATTTGTCTGAATATCTATTTAATTTTTAAGCTCTTATATTCATTCTTATGACGATGGAATTAATCAATTTTAGGGCTGGTCAAACACTTATTTCCTACCTAACATTCTTAAATAATGTTTATCTTTAATAATAGACTACATCATGTCATAACATGGCTAGAAATAAGACATGTTGAACTTATTTGTTTGGGCTTCGGATGAAATTTTAGATCTAAACTAATCAATTTTTTATTATTCTTACTATGCATTATATTTTCAAAAGACGTTACCTGTACTTTAATGTAAAGCACCTGAATTAATAATTTTTATTAGTCATTTATTAGAGTGGAGATTATGTAATGAAATTTTCACTATACTACTTTCATGCAAGTAGGGCCTGGTTTATATACACTTTTAATGCCTTGTGGGGGGATGTCATGATATCCAGATGACGAAAGATATGTGAAAAAGATGTATGATTTCCAAAATGAACCCTTCATATCAATTATCCCCGATCACAATTTTCCACATATATCTTTCTCGTTGTTTATTATATATAGATAACAAATTGCTACAGTTTAATGAATTTCATTAGTGATTAAAGATTAAAATGATTATCTCAAACTTTTGATATTAAATTATTTTAAAGAATAAGTTATAGATTCAAGATAAGTTTTTTTTTTTTTTTTGGATTCACTGAAAAGAAGAAAGGTCATGATTGTTTTTAGACAATGATCATAATATGAATGCTTTCATTAAAAGAACACATTGTCATTTTGTAATTGGAATAATCATAAATGTGGAGCTTCATAATAAAGATATAGATTTAAAGGCATGTGATCAATTATGGACTAGAAATCCTACAGAGAATTGGAGAATTAAAATTTCAAAGGAGATACAACATTCTATGATCATGTTTATATTAAATTTTTTTAAAAGCATTAAAACCAATATATGGATATGAAAAATGATAATCCTATTAAATCTAACAATGGCTCTTTAATAATACTGTGAATGGATGAATAGAATATATAAGTCACCTTTTGCATAACGTTACAAGAGAGAAATTTAATACTTAATGACATATAAAATTTATCTCCTCATTTAGACGTGGATAAAGACAATGGGCTTAATGAAATCAAAACATCCCAAAAAAAGTATAGAGTGCAGGTTTTGATCAAATACTTGGAGAAATTTAAAAATATTGCGATAATATTTTAACATCAAAAATATTTAATTTTTAACAAATAAATGGATTGTAAAGTTGTAACTCTTATCTTACGGATATTTTAATTATCGTGTTTAAAAATATCCGGATAAAAACATAGGTTGTTTCCAGTCATAGAGGGTTAACTTTTAAAGATTCTCTACAGTTATAGAAAATCAAGAAGAGCTATAAACATGATTTTTGTTGATGGAAAATACAAAAGGTAGTGTGTGAAACAATAATGATTATATATTGCTTTCAACGATTTTAAGGTTATAAATATTAATTCTTATTAAGCCCAATGTCAGCACGTAATACTTATATGAAACTAAAGTATTTGATTTAATATACACAGATTTATAGTACTGTTTGAAATTCATTGGTCTTCAATTAAAGTAAATTTTTATTAGACAGTTTTTTTTTAATGGAATGTGAAAAAGTGTTCCTTCTACAGGTAGAAAATGTGAGGAATTAGCATTTAAAATGCGGTGTTAAACAGGATTTGGACTTGTTTGACATAGTTTTCAATTTTTATGATTATGGTCTTTGGAAGTGTTTATAGCAAAAAAATTAATCAGGGATGAAGATGTGATACACATTTGATGATAAATTTTTAATTTTAATCAATAATGTGCAAAAACAAAAACGTCATTTTGGGATCTAAATGTACAGGGTGCTGATTTTTGTACAGTTTTTACCAATTTTCGAAATAATCATAATGTTTTTAATACAATGTATAAAGATTGTTTCATGAATTAATGTTAAAAAATGTAAATCTTTTATCAAACTACGATGAGGGGGGGGGGGAATCTTCAGCATTCTTTAGTTGGATCGCTATTAACCGAATGTCCTACAATTTAAATATCAAGGAAGGTTTTTAAATAGAAAAGTAGACTTAGCTTCTATAATGCTGGACTTATTTCAATGTGCTGCTACTGTTTTGAAAAGTTTAAATATAAAAAAAAATACTATTACAATTAAGTTAGTTGTTTATAGAAGTAATATTTTATTACTTTATTACAAGATAGTAAAACTTAGACATTTTTTGACAAGCATAAATGCATTAGTAAAGATTCATTTTAAGGGTTTTCAGCAAAATTTAGAAAACTCATTAGCAGGATCATAGGTCGACATCAGTATATTCTTCAACTTGCTGAATATATTAGTACTATTCAGTCCTTTATTATAAAATCGCGTCTTAATTAGACTGCACATATGAAATTAGACTGGAAAAGAATACACAATCTAAGATTTTTTAAAATGGTATTTTATGATAACATTGATTTTGTGAGAGGTAAATTCTGTTTACATTATATAGACTATCTCAAACACATTTTAAACAAGTATAATGTTGATTGTTTTCATTGACTGCATTAAAGAGTTCCAATGGCACATGGTACGAAGGTTCTTCAGGAAGAAAGGGTTGTTATGCATAAGAAATTACAAATTTGCATTGCAAAATGTCAAATAAAAAGAATAATGGATCAGCATGGGGATGGATTTGTGGTTCACAAATTGATTTGCTTAATCATTGTCAAACTTATCTCTGATGTATCGTTTTTACTATTGAAATGCTCATTCATTTCCCATTTGCTGATAATAATAGTAAAATGGAGTACATAATACCTATAATAAGTTGCTTAACCTTACATTACAATAGGTATATTAGGATCGTTATGATGCTTGCATTAGGGCCTTATTTTGCAATAAGATGTTTTGGCAGTTATGTAATGTTTTTGCTTTAAGTTCTCTAATTGATACTGAAAAGAATGATTTACAGCTCAAATTGGCTATAGAAAATACATCTTTGTTTAAGCCTTAACGAAATAAAAGGATTATTTTAATTTACACGGATTGAAATAGTGAAAGCTACACTTCGGAAAACAATCTATTGATCTTGGAATCAACTAATTATAAGCTTTGGCTACAAGATGAAATGTCAGAGATTTTTTTAGAAAACATCTTTCTATTGATTAATGGATTAGCTTATGAGTTTTGGAAAATACATTTTTTTTGCCAATAGGTAGACGCCAATATATAAAAAAGATAAAAATATTATAAAGAATTCAGTACCTGTTTTACTCAGTTAAGTCATAATTAAATCACTTGTCTCATATTTCATGCAGATAGATAATGCAGATAGCACATTTACCCAAATGATTCTAATGGAGAGAGAAAATTTTGTCCTTCTGTCTAGAAAAAGAAGTAAGTTACCATCATAGAAAATTAATTATCTATAAATTTCCCAACTGCATTAATGAGAGTAATATCTATAGTTCAACCTTATCCAGTGGGTCTTAAAGAGCTAGTAGATATGCATCTAACCATCATTTCTTTGCTGTGCTGCTTCTAAAAGGAAATAGAATCCTTACCATATTTCGGATAGAGTCTTAAATTGCAGTCTTCTATATTATGGATGTTTTAATTATAATAGAATTGATCTTTTTTAATGCCTAATGTCATCTTCTTATTAGTAAAATCATTGAACATAACTTAATTAGCAAAAGTGATTTGCAATAATACTGATGATTAGATCCTACATGTGCCTAAAAATAACACCAGAAAGATGATATATTTTAATTCAATAATAAACTTTTTGATTGAAGAAAACAAATTATATTGCAAAAATGTTAGCAAATAGTTTCATAATTCAATATATATGTAAGTTATCTGACAGGGCCACTATTTTGGATCTTATACGTAAAATACTGCTAATGAAAATCGGAAAAAAAATATAATATTGAAATGATTATAACTTGTAGTCTTAAAAGCGCCTATATTCCTCATAATCTATAGCCATGAAATGTAATCTTGAGTAAACAAAATTACCAATCTATAAAACGATAAAATCTTTATCCCAACGCTGACTGATTTCTAAATTCGTCCATGAAGATTACGATTCAGAGTCGGAATTCATGCACTTACGATTTTGTAAAGGAATTGGTCATTCATTAATAGACATTTTCACGCATCTGTTTTAATCTGAATTCATACTTTCTTTGAGGAGATAATTAAATTTTGAATTAATAGAAAATTCAATAGCCTCTTTCATCATTGTAAAACATAGATGGTCAATATTTAAACTATGGGGTAAATGGGGTAAATCGACGGCATGTTTTCATATATTTCAAAATCTAATTTAATGAGTCATAATTCCATGAATATTGATTAGTAATAATGAAAGTCTGAATAAAAGTGTATTATTGTTTATTAAATACCAGTTATATATCTGGTTAATGTAGACATTAAAAGCCTATAACCCCGGTGAAGTTAAATTGTTTTTTTCTTTCACTATTATCAATCAACATGTTGTCAGTATGTTAAAGCAGCCTTTTCATATATAAGGAGATATTTTTTCTCCATGATTTATATTAGTTAGAATTGCGCCATACAGATGATCAGTTTCATATTCATATTATATTCTAGCTAGACATGGAAGCAATAACTGGTAAGAAATAATAAACAGTACAGAAAGGCTAAAGTATTCACTGTAGAATAATATTTTAGTTCTATAGTTGGTGATCCCTATAACAAATTTAACCAACATCAAGAACACATAAAAAAATATCAGTAGCATTTTATACTTTATTATCATCCATCCTGGGCTGCATGATATATCTGGGATTATAACCAGTACTTCAAAAAGACATTATTGTAAAACAATTCTAATTATTTTAGAGATAATTGGTATCATCATCTTAGTATATTTAATGAATTTTAATATAAGACATATCAAATTAAGATAACATATCTTAATTCTAAACATGAACAAGCAAATTTATGATTTCCTTTTTATTGCAAAATAGCAGATAAAAATAAAATAGTGTTTGGTCACTATCTTTTTTCTGATTATGTCATTTTCTTTTAAATAAACATTATTTTGAAGAACAACAATAATGTAGCAATAGCTATCTGTCCCCAATGAAGATAGAATAGTAATATACCCCGACTTTCTTACTCATCTGTGGAAAAACAAAGTCTACACTAGCATATAAATAGAATCAAGTGGCCAATTGAAAGTAGAAACTTAGAAAATAAGACATAAAGGCAGAAACAACAACAATTTAAATAATATGGTACAAAGTAAAGTGATACCATATTTTCAAATCACTTCTAATAAAATTTAAGATTCAATCGTGCATTTATACAATGTGGAGAAATAAATAAATTAAATAAAAAGATCCAAGCTTTGATAACAAATTAATTTGTATTAATAGTATTTAATTGAAAAGAAGGTTTTCTTTATGTGATATGGAATTGTTTTTCTTTTATAGCACTTGAGCTAGAATGGTTGCATCACATCCTGTCAGAATGGTTGTGTCACAAACATCTATCCTGCAGAAATGACTTCAACCTTTTCAGCATGGATAATATCTCTTATACATTTTTTTATTAATGTCTATATATTTCATAAATATATACAAATAAGTAGATAGTTCCATTCATACTTTCAAGTTAAATACAAACTAAGTTGAATTGTTTTATATTATATTCTTTCTTTAAGTTAATAGGCTGTTTTAATTTCAGGTAGCCCTTAAAATTAACCCTATAGTATTTAAACCAGAATGAAGGGAAACTTGATTTGGAATGGCTCTGATGTCCAAATTCAATTCAATGAGACATATTTTATCTTATCAAGGAAACACATTAGTTTGATTAGTCATATTATATTACTGAATTCTTATTTATATGTTTATTTTGTTCCCTTTGTGATTTGTTTTGGAATTGTGGGAAATACTTTAAACATCATAATTTTCAAGCGTTACAATAAAAAAACATCCACTGCATGTCTGTATTATTTGCAATCTCAAGCTGTGTCCGAATCATTGGTCTTATTAAGCTGGATTCCTTACATTGCATATTATAAGTCGACAATATTATCCCAGAACACTATATTATTCTATATTTTTAACAAAATACCAGGTATAATTTACCGTGCTTGCCTAGGAGTGAGCAATTTCACTCTTTTGCTCATCACTATTGATCGCTACTTTGCTTTGCTTAGCATTAAAAGAACTCCACCCAAATTCTCTACATCCTGCATTTTTTTATTTATTGTTTGGACCTTTCCATTTATTTTATATATTCTAAATTGGATATTCTTAAATCGCCTTGTTTTTATTATTGAAGCTACTCTGAGATTGGTACCAATTTGTCTAATAATCGTTTTCACGAGTCTCATTCTCATCCAGTTGCAACTGGCTTTTCAACGCAGAAAAAGAATGCAAAATATCATTTCATCAACACGTGATCAGCGATCTCGCATAAAAATGGAAAGGGATTTAATTACATTATTGCTTTTGACCATTATCTTGTATCTATTATTTTGTTCTCCCTCTATGATAATGATATTTTTGTCAACAACTATCAGAATAGATTGGCAATTATTATTTAAACATCTGGAAATGATCCTTGGGACAATTGAAACGGTGTACTGCGGATCAAGCTTTTATCTTTATATATGTTTTAACAAACAGTTTAGAAACTTCATTTGGAAAAACAACAAAAATCGTATTTCCCCTTCAGAAATAAAAAAACATAAATACCACTAATTAATAAATTTAATGTTTATGAAAATTATTATCAATTGAAAGCTTAAAGTATATTATAAAATAAAAAATATATAAGAAATGTAGAAAAATAATTATAACCTTTTATTTATGTATATACAGGAAAAAATTAAAAAAATAAATTTTCGTTACCTTTCACCAATAAAAACATGCATCATTCTTGACTAGAAATCCTTTTAATTACATTTTATATAAATAAACATTATAGCCTAGCAATTTTAACAAGTCCATAAATAAACTACACTAATTCATGAGACAGATTCCAAAATAATCATCCAAATAAACTCTCATATCATGGTGGCTCTCTTATATATCAATAGTAACTCTTTCATCAGATTAAAAACAATTATCTGATGAATAGATTGAGATTAATACAACAAATTGGCTTTAGGCTTAGTTTATTTGAATGATTTTTTTGAAATCTAACTTGTGAATTATTATTGTAACATTTTTGGGTGTAATTAGGTACTAGTTTATAATAATTCTTTTCCATTTCGGTTTTAATGGGGTGCACCTGCTGATACACCCAAGCACAAAACAATGTCAGATAATACGGTATGACAATGAAAAAAAGTATTCCAGATATTATATATATATATATTGTTCTTTGGTTGTCATCAAATAGCTATTATATCCCACTAGATGGCGCAGTTTTCATGCTTACTATAAAATATGATCATTCCTGGGCCATTAATTATAATCATTTTGATGTGTTTTTTTGTAATTGGAAAATAAAAACAAAAGAAAATCGTCTTTTTTAAATATTATTTAATTTTAAATATTATTTTTTATTAATGTATATAAATTAAATGATAATAATAAATGTCAAATAAAATAAATTACAATTTGATTCGTCTTTTTTAGTTTGCTTTTTATTAGAAAAATCAATTTTCTATCGGAGATTTTTTTACTGGGGTTACGCTTTTTTTGTTGTTGTTGTTTACAGCTATTTTTTATTTCAAATAGAATGACAACTAAAAGTAAAAGTTGTTACGGTTAGGTTTAGGGTTAGTTTTAGGGTTAGGATTAGGGTTAGTTTTAGGGTTAGGTTTAGGGATAGTTTTGGGGTAATTGTTCTTTTGTTTGTAATGCTAAAATAAAAAATATCAAAATCGTATTTTTGCAAACATTTTTTTTTACTAACATCTATAAATAAATCATTTTTTATAGCGCGATGTTTGTAAACTGTAATATTTAACACAGCATTAGCTGTTGCACATGGCTTTGAAGATTTTAACTATAAATGAATGAATACTAACACGAGTGTTAAATATAACATCTATAAAATAAATGATAACAATAAAGTAAACTATATTCAACAAAGTCTAACAGTAGTCGGAGAAAAGAAAGAAACTAAAACTTTTTTAAACGACGACGACAAATATATATATATAAAATGTTTATAATATTTGTTTTTTTTTTTATGACATTTAAAAAAAACGGGGAAAATTCTACTTTTCTTACGGGATATTTTTGTGTTAACGCTCTTTTTTATTTCAAATATATACACACCTTACAACTTCTTTGTCTCGTGGAATGTTATGAACAGTACATTACTTGACACGTTACCTACTTCCAACTCACTTTATACATATATCTCGTCAACATTTACTACTTAAAATTTCAATACACTACAGTGTAAAAAGTCTGTTAATTATTAATTTACAAAATCGGAACATTTCAATACTTTAAAATCAAAAAAATCAAATGAAAACAACATTTCCATCCAATTCAAAAAAACGCACCCTCTCCCCAAGCTGTAACTATTTTATAAACTGTGCGATATTCGGAAAATGTATTTGCTGCATAAAACATACATGCTGTACTGGATGCGACATTGCAGCCTGCAATCTGTAGCACAACAAAAAAGTTGTATTATAGAAAATGCAGGTTCGAATGTGTCGGCTACAGAAACAGCATTTTTAGGTGTTTTAGCATGAAAACAGCGCCATCCAGTGGGATATAGGGCTCATCGATGAATACCTGTTTTTTTATTATTTAAAAAGTGTAAATTCTATCAAAAACTAAAAAGTAAACCTGCAACTTCTATAGAACAATGCGCAGTAAAAAATCAAATATATCAAGAACTCAAAATAGCCATCATATAAATAATTAGAAAAACATAGCAAAAAGCACATGACCAAAGACGAAACTACTATGCAATCAAGTATGAAAAAACAATATTTTGCAACTACTATTAGTAAATGGTTATAAAAATATTAGTGTAATCATGTTGAAACAGTAAGCTATGCCTTACAAATCATAGTTTCACTTTGCCTTCCTTTCTACTTACCCTCATGGTTATTTAAAAACCCTAATTTTATCGTATTATGTGTACTGTGTATATTTACCGAAATACAGCCTAAATTTATATGTCTAATGGGGTACCTGGGGTTTTATAATAATTAAATTTGTCCTAACGGTTTTATTTTCAAACCATCGAGTATATTTATGTATATATTGTGACGACCATGTAAAGTCATCACACGTATATATTTATGATTAAAAGTAGAAAAGTTAACTACTAGAAATTAATAAAGGTAAATGGCTTAGCTACTAGAAATTAAAAAAAAGACAAAAAAAAAGTTGACATTCAGAAATGTCGAAATTACTTTGATTTTTTTAATAGTAAAAGAAGGGGAGGGGGTGCATAAAAAATGTGTCTCTTTCTCTCTTTTAAAAATAACAAACTAGTTGAATGCTTGAAAATTATTTCTGTTTATTGTGGGAGAGGGGAAGGGGATACATAAAGAAATGCATCTTTCTCTCTCACGTAAACTATATTGTGACAAGTTAAAATAAATTGTAAACATAAATCTGAAAAAATGAATTATAAACTTTAAGTAAAAATTAAATGAAATATATAATATAAAAACAATATGGCCATACAAATTAGAGGTGTGAAAGTCTATTGGACTAATTGAATTCCACGGACAAAAAAGAATGTATATGAAGGGAAAGTTTTATAATTATAGTTTGATTAATTAAAACATACATTCCTGCTACTAATTAAAGATATATGGTGATAAGAATTTGTTGGAAATTAGTTAGAATTAATTAAAAATTTACAGAAAACAATGAACAAAGGAAAGGACAGTAAGACAATAATTACACTTATCTGGA
This sequence comes from Epiperipatus broadwayi, assembly GCA_028023455.1. Classification (NCBI taxonomy): domain Eukaryota; kingdom Metazoa; phylum Onychophora; class Udeonychophora; order Euonychophora; family Peripatidae; genus Epiperipatus; species Epiperipatus broadwayi. The sequence continues at coordinate 96,988 of JAQFVV010007224.1, read as the reverse complement.
TTATTATGAGTAGAGATGTTGAAAAAGCAATAGCAAAAAACAAAGGAGGAAAAATGAAGGAAGTGTGCGGCTAGCAGCATAAGGGAATGTGGGTTCGGTACCCAACCCGTCTCACCACTGACTCACAATGTATAAGAGCTAAGCCTGACCTGCTAGAGAGAGACCGCCACTTCTGTTGTAACTGAACAACTTAAAAATCTACTTAAAGAATCAAGAAGAATTATGAACTGGAATGAGAAAGTATAAATGAAATTCAAAGAGAAATCAATTCAGCTGACAGTGTGAAGGACATACCATCTCTACAAAAGAAAAGATGATCTCCCACTGGATGGTACGAGTGCTCAAAAAAGACTGTCCATGGAAACAACCACAAAGAAAACCTAGGTAACTAAAGCAAGCATGCATTTTATTTTTTATTTATAAATAAATAAAGAAGGAAAGAACTTGACAATAAAATCTAAATAGGACGGAATAATCTTGATAGACTTAGAACACTGCACAATAAAACTTCAGAATAACTTTTGTAATTTATTGATTAAAGGGTAAGGCTGATTTTAAAGGGCATTCATGTGCTGCTTGTTTGTGAGAATCTCCCAATTATAAAAAAATAAATAGCAAGCACTGGATATTAGTTAAATTTCTTGGAAATAGTTTGCTTTCTTTAACAGCCAAGAGTGCTTGACTGGGAAAAATAATGCCAAGATAATATTACATATTGCCTTGGGGTTTGGTCTAGGATACAGTATTTGCTCTCTGCTTGTATTGTAATGGTGTTGGTTCACTGATTAATTAATGATTGAAAAATTCGTAGTAAACTAAACTAAATAAACAATATCCATTACAGTTGGAAACCAAGCCGGGATATTTTTGCAATAGCTAAATTGATAATAAATAAATAAAATGCTGTAAAATAAAAGTTGTAAATAAAAGTATAATAAAAAATATGTAATAGAAATAAAATTAATAAAATCAACTACACCAAATAAACATATCTATTACAATTTGGGGCCAGTCAGGGGTGATTATCATGTTTACAAGTTCAGCCCACTTGAATTTGAGTACAAAAAAAAATTAAATAGATTATGCAGTAAATAAAGTTAAACAAAAAGAGGGAAAGAAAGCTTGGTGGTAGACAGAAGCAAGAAATAAAATAAAATAAAGAGTAAAAGGAGAGAAAGAGAACGTGATATAATTTGGGAAGTTAGTTTGTACATTGGAGACAGTTATGGAGGGATCTTGAAGGCATGGGTGAGTGAGGATTAGTGAGTGAGATTGGGAGAGTCAAACAAACGTACTTAGTGTAAGTAAGATATAAAGTAAATAAAGTAAGATAATCCTATAAGGAGAGGGTTAGAATAATAAAGCCGTAGAATAAACTATAAGTGATTAGTGTGTGCATTAGACAGATTTGATGCACATAAAATTAAAAACAAAAATGGATGCTCTAGTGGGCAACGTAGAAAAAACCTCCGAAGAACAAATGGAACTGTATGGAGAAATAGCTAGTGAAGGAGAGATAGAAATTAGCAAGGGAATGAAGATAAAGGTTGATAGTAAAAATAAAATTAAAAGCTACATTATAATGGATATGATCATGAAAATAATGAAAAGCCAGCAACAGCTAATTATGAAAATTATGGAAAGAGATGAAAGAAATATAAGGAGGATAGAAGAGTTGGATGAACAATTAAATAAGAATTTTAGTCAAAAGGTGGAACAAGTAAATGAAAAATGTGAACAAACCTCATATCAGGTGAAGGTTGCAAATGAAAGGCTGGATCACCAGGAGGAATTACTGGGGAAAATAGAGCAGTGTCTTCTGGGAGAGTGGGATAATGTAAAGCACTGCAATGAGTTGAAAGTAAATGAGGGGATGGAACATGTAGAATATAAACTGGAAACAATGTGCCATGAAATAGAGCAATTTAAGTTAGAGCAAGAGGAGAAAGTTGAAGTAATAAAAGATGAAAACAGAAAGGTTGTAGAAAACCTATGACTAGATGTAAATCAGTTAGTGAAAAAAGTTGAGAAGATAAAAGTGAGGGTAGAAAGGGGTGAAAATAAAATAGAAAATATAATAGAGATGACCAAATCTAACAGTAAAAAACAAGAAAGCATAAGAAAGTTCTTGCAAATAAGTAGCAAAAGTAACAATGTGGAGCAAATGCTTATAGGCCCAGAAGGAAAGACTGTCGAACAGGTTGCTGAGTTGCTGAGTGCATTTGACAGCATTACGCCTAATGACAAGGTGGAAAATTGGGGATTTAAACCCCAGCCCAATGATCCACACATAGAAAGATGCAATTAAAACCTCATCATGATTATTGGGAAGGAAGCCAGGCATTTCCTGATAGATCAGAAAAAGCTAAAATGTCTGAGCAGACTGGAAGAGATTCAGATCTAAATTATCTAGATGAGCAAGCTGACTTTAGTAGACATAGGAACAGTGCTTCAGTTCCAAGCATAAATGGCTATATGTACAGTAGAAAGAATGATAAGAAGCCTCCAGACAAAAACTAAGCCTAAGGAAAAAAAAAGGATATGTTGGTTTAATGAAATGGTAATGTCATAGAATCATGATTCAATAAACATATGACAGGTGGGGCAAATTGTCTCATGACAAATAATTAAAGTTACAATAATAAGTAAATAATTAAAAAAGAAAGCATTCACAGAATGTTCTATCAATGATTAATTTAATAGACGATATTGTGCAGTCAAGCACAGTGAGACGAAGGTTGTAAATAAAAGTAATAACAAAAAAAAGAGAAATCTGTGATTAATTTATTCATGCAACAATCTGTCAATTGTAAATGCAGATATAATTAGCCAATAAATAAAAGTAAAAGTAGAAATAAGAATTGTTTAAGCTCATTCTTGAGCCAGTTAATAATTAATAAAATAAAATAAGTGAATAATCATGATAATACGTAAATGATAGATATCACTAATAGGTGTATGAGGTTGCAGATTGAGGCATACATATGTGTGTGTGGATGCATTATGTTTGGATTGTATTTTGATCTTGATTCAGCCGTCTCTTTGCTAACTGCAGATTTACATGGCTCTAGGTGGTAAAACTTTTTTAATGAAGTGCCAGTAAGAATCCTGGGCTCATTATCTCTGCTGGATGAAAATCCCAGCCACGTAAAATATAATAAGAATTGTCATCTCGAAATAAATAAAATATAGAAAAGAAATAAATAAAGAAATAAAAATTTGTTGTTAGTGCAAGATGAACAGACAGTACAAATATCCTGCTGTTTACACGCTTTAAACCCCTTTTATGTTTTGGTAGAGAGTTAAGTTATGCCATGGTCTCGTATGCATAGAGATTAAATTGATTGATCAGCCAAAATTGATCAGAATGAATTGAGTAGTTTTACCTAGCTGTCTCTCTGCAGTCACCCTCATCATCATCATCACTTATTATGATAGAGTGAAAAATTATGTAATAAAAGCAGAAGTAAAGGGTTGAAAGCAAAGAATTAAAATAAGCTCTCGTTGCAGACTAAGGTTTGACCCAATTTTAATTATCAAAGTGGGTGGAGTATAATGTGACGACCACATAAAGTCATTGTCACATGTATATATTTATTACTAAAGGTAAATAAGTTAGCTATGAGAAATTAACAAAGGTAAATGGGTTAGCTACTACAAATTAAAAAAAGAAGAAAAAAAGTTGAGATTCAGAAATGTCAAAATTACTTTGCATTTTTTTAATAGTAAGAGAAGGGGAGGGGGTGCATAAAAAATGTGTCTCTTTCTCTCTTTTAAAAACAACAAGCTAGTTGAATGCTTGAAAATTATTTCTGTTTATTGTGAGAGAGGGGAAGGGGATGCATAATGAAATGCATCTTTTCTCTCACATAAACTATATTGTGACAAGTTAAAATAAATTGTAAATATAAACTTGAAAAAATGAATTATAAACTTTAAGTAAAAATTAAATGTAATATATAGTATAAAAACAATATGACCGTACAAATTAGAAGTGTGAAAGTCTATTGGACTAAATAAATTCCATGGACAAAGAAGAATGTATATGAAGGAAAAGTTTTATAATTATAGTTCGATAATTTAAAACCTACATTCTAGCTATTAAGTAAAGATATATGTTGATAAGAATTCGTTGGAAATTAGTAAGAATTAATTAAAAATTTACAAAAAACAGTGAGCAAAAGAAAGGACAGTACAACAAGAATTACACTTATCTAGGTTATTATGAGTAGAGATGTTGAAGAAGCAACAGCAAAATAAAGGAGAGGAAAAAAAGGAAGTGCGCAGCTAGTGGCGTAAGCGAATGTGGGTTCGTACTTGATACATCTGACCACTGACTCACGATGTATAAGACCTAAGCCTGACCTGCTAGAGAGAGACCGCCACTTCTGTTGTAACTGAACAACTTAAAATCTACTTAAAGATTCAAGAAAAATTATGAACTGGAATGAGAAAGTATAAATCAAATTCAAAGAGAAATCAATTCAGCCGACAGTGTGAAGGACATACCATCTCTACAAAAAAAGGGATGATCTCCCACTGGATGGTACAAGTTCTGGGAAAAGACTGCCCATGGAAACAACCACAAAGAAAACCTAGGTAACTAAAGAATGAATGGATTTTATTTTTTATTCATAAATAAATAAAGAAAAAAAGAACTTGACAATAAAATCTAATTAGGAAGGAATAATCTTGATAGACATAGAACACTGCCCAATAAAACTTCAGGAAAACTTAAATAAGTAACTCTAATATTTAATATTTAATGTGTTTTACTCTTTTTATCATTGCTATGTAATTTATATAAGTGTGTATTTTTATTGTTATTATGTATTTTTATATATGTGTGTGAGTGTTATTAAACATATTTATTCTTAAATTGCATGTACTTGCTTTATTCTCCTATCACCATGCTACGACAAGGGGGGAAAACTGTAATTTATTGATAAAAGGCTAAGGCTGATTTTAAATGGCATTTGTGTGCTGCTTGTTTGTGAGAATCTCTCAATTATAAAAAAAATAAATAGCAAGTGCTGGATATTAGTTAAATTTCTTGGAAATAGTTTGCTTTGTTCAGCAGCCGAGAGTGCTTGACCAGGAAAAATAATGCCAAGATAATATGTACATATTGCCTCAGGGTTTGGTCTAGGGTACAGATATGAAGTAAATTTGTATCAGTATTTGCTCTCTGCTTGTATTGTAACGGCATTGGTTAACTGATTAATTAATGATTGAAAAATTCATAGTAAACTAAACTAAATAAACAATATCCATTACAGTTGGAAACCAAGCCGGGATATTTTGGCAATAGCTAAATTGATAATAAATAAATAAAATGCTGTAAAATAAAAGTTGTAAATAAAAGTATTCTATTAATAAAATCAACTACATCAAATAACCATATCCATTACAATATGCTTGTACAACAAAGTAGGCCACATATTCTCATCTACACACATACTGCAATATTTTAAAAGTTATAAAAATATTTTGTTTTTTAATGTTTGTTTGATTAGATCTGTTTATTTAGGGATGTTATATTCGATATACTTGTTTTCATTTAATTTAAAATAATATCACTTATAAATCAATTTTAAACATTAAATTAAAAAAAAAAGTTGTAAATAAATTTTTACTTTAGCTTTCAAAATCATGCCATTTTCTTTTAAAATCAATGAGGGTGGGGAAAGAGGACAATAGTGGCTAATTTTAAACTGTTTAATTAATTATTTATAAGATATCAGTTTATCTGGCAATTTTAATTAAATAAATTGGATCAGAATATGTGGGAAAGTACGTGTAATAAATTTTAATGAAAAATACATTCCTCGGTATCTGATGTAATTACTAAATTTGGATTACTGGATTTCTTTACCACTGGGCAAAAGTGATTGTTTAATGGAGACTTTAAATAAGGCTGATTTGGTGATAAGATAGACAAATTTTAGTTTATCTAAGAAACAAGTTCAGACATCTTAATATAGATTTTAGTTGTCTAAAAGCTGAGTTCATTTCAAAATAAGTTTAAACTTGAGAATAAGAAGTTTAAAAGAAAGAAGTTGGTCAAAGAAGTCACCTTATTTGATACTCGATGAGAAGTGAACTTATCCAAAAATTCCCACCATGATTAACTTCAGAATGATGAGGTAAAAGGCAGTGGGCTGTCTTCCCTCTGAATGGCTTCTTCACTGCCATCAGTCTCCATCCAAAGTTCTGTAATTGTGCCCTGAAATGCCAACTAAAGCTGCTCATGGAAGGTGTATTGTAAAACAGCATGAATTATGCCATTGCTTGTAAAACTGTGATCATAGAGGAAAACCAAAGTCTGCTCAAGAACTCTATTCAAATTTTGTGAAATGCTTATGGACTGTTCTTGCAAAGTGAGGTAATTAAAATGTAACCTGAGATCTCTGTAAACCTTAAGCTATAACTATTGTAATAATGTACTTCATATTATGTATTTATCATGTGTAATTATTTAATCTTTCCTTAATGCATGTTACACTTCTTCTACTTGGGTTACCTTTTTTTATATGTAAATATGTATAACGTTATATTTTTAATGTTTTATTATAATGTGATTTTAAATTGATTCTTTCAAGCCAGTGTGGGTTGCGTAAGGAAATCCTATAAATGCTTGTTTGCCATGCTAATTACTAAATTGCAAGCATGCATTCCCCCTTCACTTTATTAAATTAATAGATTGTACAGGCTTAAACTTGCATTCATATATGTAATAAATACAGGTTTGAACTCAGACTTTCACATTACCCACCACAATCACTACCATTATCACACACATATTGAAAAGATAAATAATCACCAATATACGTATTTCATGCTAACCAGCAATTGTCAATTGGTCTAGACTACAATCCTCACACACATATATAATCAGTACTCAGCTTTATATTAAGATAGCTAAACTTTATCAGCTTTATATTAAGATAGCTAAACTTTATACTTTAATGGACAGGCTTCAAACTTTTCCAACTCACTACTCTTCAGTCTTCCACTTTATTGAAAATTTGATGATGGAATGTTCAAAGCCCTTGTTAGTTCCATGTACAGGAGTATAATCCATTTATACATACATATGCGAGGGAAGGGCAGACCTTTTACACACTATTTATATAAATTAATACATTGTACAGGCTTAAACCTGCATTTATATATGTAAAATATACAGGTTTGAACTCAGACTTTCACACGACCCACCACTTTCAGTGCCATCTCATATTGCTGACCCACCTGATTACACACATGTTGAAAAGATAAATAATCACCAATATATGTATTTCATGCTAAACCAGCAATCATCAGTTGGTCTAGATTACTATCCTCACACATGTATATAATCAGTACTCAGCTTTATATTAAGATAGCCAGTCTTTATACTTTAATGGACAGGCTTAAAACATTTCCAACTCACTACTCTTCAGCCTTCCATTTCATTGTAAGTTTGATGATGGAACATTCAATGCCCTTGCTAGTAGGTTGTCATCCTACCCATGTTGACATATTAATCATTATGACCCCTCATGTACAGGAGAATAAGCCATTTATACATACATATGCGAGGGATGGGCAGACCTTTTACACACTATTTATATAAATTAATGCATTGTACAGGCTTAAACCTGCATTTATGATGGGTTGTGTAAAAGTCTGAGTTCAAACCTGCATATATTACATATATAAATGCATGTTTAAGCCTATACAATGTATTAATTTATATAAATAGTGTTTAAAAGGTCTGCCATCCCTTGCATATGTATGTATAAATGGATTATTCTCCTGTACATAAAGGGTCAGAATGACTAATATGTCAACATGGGTAGGATAACAACCTTGGAACTAACAAGGGCTTTGAATGTTCCATCATCAGATTTTCAAAGAAATGGAAGGCTGAGGAGTAGTGAGTTGGAAATGTTTGAAGCCTGTCTATTAAAGTATAAAGATTGGCTTTCTTACTATAAAGCTGAGTACTGATTATATATATGTGTGAGGATAGTAATCTAGACCAACTGATGATTTCTGGTTTAGCATGAAATATGTATATTGGTGATTATTTATCTTTTCAAGATGTGTGCGATCAGGTGGGGCAGCAATATGAGATGGCACTGATAGTAGTGCGTCATGTGAAAGACTGAGTTCAAACCTGAATATAAACTGTATTTAAGAAAATTATGTTACATATTATATAAATGATTTTAAATAGTTTTTTTATTTAAATGTTGTTGAGAAAGGCTGGCCATAAAATAAGTTTAAGAGCGAGTTATTTTGTCTTTTTTTGAACTGCCCTTTTTATATATTTTTTAAAGTTACATTGTGTGTTACTGGTAAATGTGCTGGAGTATTAAATTGGCATTACTATTCCCAAGTTCATCAACAGCTGAGTCCTTGTCCCTCATTTACTCCACAATTCCCATTAAAGTGTGACATAAATATCTCACTGGCAATTTATTTGCGTACATCACCATGGTTAAGAAGCTCCTGGGTGTAGGCCAGCCTTGACTTGCAAAAAACTAGAGATGTCCCAGATAAATGGTAAAATGCCTATCTAAACTTCAAATTTAGTTTTAGTTATTTGTTGTCTGGTAAAGCCACTATTTCATCATAGTACTCCATCCTTCACACCTTATCACTAGCACCACCGCATGCAAATGCCCATAATATTTTTTTAATAACATTAATTAAATGAATCCCAGTAACCTGCAGTATAACATTATCTTAGAATTAGAATCAACATTCCCACGAACTTCTTTTATTATCTTAAGATTCCCTGTTCACGTTTAGTTAGTTATTTAAATTGCTTTAATATTTTATGTAGCTCACACATATTTACTTTGTAATATAATAGACACATTATAATAAAATACCTCAAGTAGAAACAACAACATTTATGTATATCTTTATTTTGCTATTAAATCTGGAGGGCATACTCTAACTTTATATGCCTAAATAAATAGTGTAGTAATTAAATAGATGCTTTGTTTATTTATTTGGGGTGCAATCCAAGTTACATGCATATTAGGCTTATCTTAGTGCACATCTATAAGTCAGTCTTAAAAGAACCTAAAGCTATTTTAGAGCCTTTTGTTGTCTCTCTGACCACTGGCACTGGCAGGAAGTTATACTATTAGTAGCATCAGATACATTATCACATAGAGGGCGTTGTGGAGCTTAGACTTTGGATTTGAACTTAAGATTTTTGGGAGGTGACTCTTCCTAGAGTTGAGTTCCATGTCTAGGGTTTAAATTCTGCAGTGTGTTAGCAAGATAGATGAATTTAGACAGTTACAATGTGAACATAACAACAAATTTAAATGCCTCTTTATATCAAAATATCAAACATTATAGGTATTAAAAAATAAAGTTTCAAAAATAAAACATGTAATTATTTATTCAGAAATATTACCAAATTCACCACTTCCTTAATTTTACAGTAATATATTATATAAATGCGATTTTTTCTCTCTACTTTAATACGGTTTGCAAAAAAAAATACAACATTTTATTATTGCACATAAATCCAGCCCTGCAGTATTTTTCAGAGCTAAGATGCAATGAAGCAAAATAAAATACATTCCTATATAAATTCCATAAATATGGAAACAATAAAATTAATAAAATAATAAAGAAAAACCTAAAATATAGTAAAATGCATTAAAACTGATATAAATATAATCAAAACCAAATAAAATAATTCAGGTAATGTAAAATATACATTAAATAAATATAAATTATACATGTGTATTCCTGACTGTGTATATACCTATCATGAATAACTATTAATTTAAATATATTATTTGTTTTATTATTTTTAATAATTTCTAAATTATGTCTATTCCTTTTAAATTTAAACTTTAATTTTATTGTCTCCACCTTAATAAAACGAGTATTTTATTTATAAACAACGATGATTGCCAATTCCTCAACAAGCTTTGTGATAAATACTTAGCCAGAGCCAGCACTTAAAATATCTCTATCAGGAACCCCCCTTCCCAAACCTCTGACCATGGTTTCATGCTTTGGCACTTCTTAGAGAGGTGCCAAAGTAGGTTCAGACACTAGATCTTATTTTATTTTAATTATAAGATCAACCTTAATTCATTTATTAAAAAATATTCTTTCTAATTTTTTTAATATCTAAAAATCATAAATATTATAATCATTTAACTTACCCAATTTTATTTTAATTTTTTAAAATAAAATAAAAACTGTTTTCTTTTTTAAATAATTATCTTATATCCTAGCTACATGTATTACATATCATTTAATCTAACTATACTTCTAATCACTATAGTTTCTTTTTATTTATATATACATGTTTACCCTCCTTAATGATTGACCTTTATTTGAGGATTCACAATAGTCATCATCATCAATTTGTACTCAATATTTTGATTTACAAGTGATTATTCATCTGCAACCATCAATCGTAAAAAAATAATATCATGGTGGCCATTTTGTAACAATGATGATGTCATAAAATGGTTGTTAATCTCATGCCATCCGAAAGCATAATAGCATATATCATACTGAAACTGTACAGTACAGAGTTTATTCACAATACACAATACAGTACATAATATTACTGCTCTTTACAAGATTTTGATTATTAACTTAAATACGATGAATGAATGTAGAGTATTTATCAGTTTAACAACGATATATCGATATATCGCAAGTAAAGGTTTTCATAATTAAAGTTAACAAAACTCCCAAAAAGTGTTTCATTCAGTGTAATAATCAAAATTATATATTAATGATCTACAACAAACAAATACATTAGTGTAATATTAAATTGTAAAATATGTCATCATCATCAACCATTATCAGTCCACTGCAGGATGAAGGTCTCTCCGAATTCAATCCACCTTCTCTGATCTTTAGCTTTTCTTCTCCACATCATTCCTGCACACTTTTATTTCAGCCATCCATCTCACATGTCTCTTTCTGGGTTTTTTACAACTTTTGGAATCAAGTTTATGATTTCAATTGTCCATCTATTATCATCTCTCCTAGCAATATTTCCAGCTCAACTCTGCTTCTGTCTTTTAATTTTCTCAATGAGGTCAGTAACACAAGTTTGTTGTTTTACCCATATATGGCATTTTCGATCTCTTGTTGTTACTTCCAACATGCATCTTTCCATACTTCTTTGCATGGACTGAAATCTTTATATTGCTCTTCTATTAAGTGTCTTTGTCTCAGATCCATAGTTTGTACATGTAAAACACATGTATTAAAAACATTCCATTTCAAACACATAGGCAAATTTCCTTTTAGTATTAAGTTATTTCTACCAAAAGCACTTCAACCAACTTTAATTCTAAAATTAATTTCATTCATTATGTTTCCACTGTATTAATAATCTGACCAAGGTATTTTTAACTGTTAACTTTTTCTAACACATCATAATAATTCTTTATTTTCATATATTGAGAAAATCCATTAAACATTTCTTTAGTCTTTTTAACATTTATCTTTAGTTCTACTTTCTTACTTTCATCTGATAACTTCTGCAACATTTCCTGCAGCTCTAAAGCATTATTTGTAAAATCTAAATGATTTAAATAATCTCTTTTAACTTTCACTCCTTTCGCTTCCCATTTTAATCCACAAAATACTTCTTGCAGCACTGCTGTAAAAAGTTTTGGAGATATGATATCACCCTGTCTTACATTTTTCTCAATGTTGACTTTCCTATTATCATTATGTAATCTAATTGTTGCTGTTGAATTTTTAAATATTCTTTAAAATATGACAATATCTTGAAACTATACCTTGATGATCCAACGCTTTCATCACTGAAAAAATGTTTATAGAATCAAATGCGTTTTCATAATCTACAAATACAAAGCATAATGGCAACTCATATTCATATGTACTTTAGTTTAAAAGCTGTACATTGTATTTTGTGACTTTTACTGACTAAAATTTTACTAACTTTATTTTGCTTACTGCAAACTTTCGTATAAAAATGTAGTTATCATAATTGTTATTAAAAAAGATTTCATAATAATGAATAAATTAATAAAATTAAAAATAACAATTTATCAGCTCGATTTTATAACATTATCGAAATATATACAATTTATTATCTCCATATTAAAACATCTTATAACTTTATTGCACATGTTTAAATATGTTATAACGTTATTACACATTTATAAAAGTGAAGAATGAAAAAAAAATACAAATTACATTCAGTATAAAAACTTTAAAAATGTATGCTCCATTGCCTATAGATATACAGTAAAAGATTCATCCCTTAATATTTATTTAAATAGTTCAATTTAAATCATTTCAGAGAACATGTCTAAAGAACATGCTATGACACCTCATGAGAAAATATAATTTCAGTGCTAGCGTACATATTTATATATGTATAGAGTTATTTTTATTTAGATTTTATAGTAAATATTGTAAAAAATCCTTTAAATATTGATTACAATATGCTAACACAGAATGCATTAAATACACCTTTTAAAACTGAAACAGTTTATTCCTTCTCCCACAACTGTTGCACCTATTTTCCCCACAGCTCCCATCTGTGCCAGATTTAAACCCTCTCTGGGTACATAAATATAGGTGGACAAATTTGTATATTTTTTTTAAAATATTATATTTTGTTATGTGATTTGTTTTGTTATAAATCTTTACATTTAAAAAATTGCTTATGGTCTATACTTGGCAAGGTTATATGTAGAGAGATATTGTTAAAGCTAGAACAATTCTCAATTTTAATCTTAAATAAATCACCAAGAAAACCCTGATTGATAAGGTAATTTGTTTCTAAGCAATAGTATTTTTTCAATAGTGCACAATTTTAGTAAACAACATTTTCAAACTGAAACTATTAAAGTTATTAGGAATTTAAAAAGTCATTTTTTTAAAAAATACTTTATTAAAAAATGACAAGAAAATTTAAAATGTATTGAGTTATAATATTTCAAAGGGGTGCTAAATGATTATCAAGAAGAAAATAGTCTTGTTTAGAGCAAAGTGTGTCTACTTTTTGAAGGGAGTTAGCATGCCAGATTTCTTACTGCAAGGGCTCTTTTTATAATTTTTTTGAATTATCCATGCCAGTTTTGACTCTGCCATGTAAGGCTAGGCAAAACAGGTTTGCTGTCTTCCTCTGGTGGGAGATGACAATCTCTCTATTTACTCCATCTTCCTGTGACATGTTCATCATTGTAGGAAACACCTAGAAGACTGTCACAAGAAGAAGACACCTTAATGAAGACTGCCTATCCTGAGAAGGATGCCCACTGTCTGATGTGGCTGCATTATGAGCTAAAACTAAAAATATTAGTAATATTTTTTTTCAAAGATGGCAGAACTTTATAATTAATCTAGAGTATTTACTATAATGAATTGTCAATATTATTTCTTTAAATTAAATCTTTTATAAAATAAACTATGTTAAACTTGCCTGAATTCATTTTATCCTGTAAAATGAGTTATTATTAATCTTGTCTTTTAAAATCTGTTAAATTAAATCATTTATAAAATAACTGTGTAAGCCTTTGCAGTCTGAAAACCAGCGACTATCTTATAACAGCCCACAGACTATGCAGACACATGGGAACAGATCACTCTGGATGAGCCGACAATCAAACTTCTCAAACTGACATCTACTAGAATATACAAGAAAGAAGAAGGTATAAAGATAGAAAAAGGGATGACAGGAAAAATGAGGAAAAGAGGAAAGATAATAGAAAACATAAATCCTATTACCAAATGAAAAATGGCTACTTGATTTGACTCGGTGTAACCAAAGACTAATATGTAACATAAAACTACATAAGATAAAAGAAAGATGTAAATTCAAGTTGAATTCAATCAATGTAAGCAAAGACTAAAATGAATGTAAATGGATAGAGCTTAATCTAATGTAATATGTGGAATCTGTATTCGAATAAATATTTCCTTAGTAAAAAAACGTTGTAAAACTTGCCTCAATTAAACTATATAATATCAAATAATTTATTCATGTAATATGAAAATAAACTGCAATCAATTATATCTTAAATTTCTTAAAACTGCATTATCAGGAGCTCACTTATTTTTTAACAATATTAATATATGTAACAATCATCTGAAAGGTGTATGCATTCATCATTTTTGCTAGGCTATTATCGTGTGACATTAACAAGCCATGAACAATAAAATAGGTATATTAGATGATTATATCCAGATTTATTAACTGCACATACATTTGTTTTAATATGTTAAGATGAGACCACTTTACTGATAATAGTCTCACCTCTTATATAAATGCCCGTGGATCAGACATATTTAATGCTATATAATCTTTGTCATTGTGTTACTTTATTATGCTATTGTTTTAATAAACCTGTTTAAAATATAAATTTTTTTGCATATTTTTCTTGCTTGTAGTTCTATTTCAATACAATCCACATTATCTTATACCAATTTCCTAATGATTTTATATGTCGAATATAGATTGTTTTAGTTATTATAATAAATGTGTTAAAGTCATATCTTTCACCCATTAAATTAAGTTGATAGTTACCCATTGAGTCTTATGTGCATCCCTGTTCTAAGCCTGCTCACAGATTGGTTGTATTAGATGTCTCATCACATCACTTTGGTCAGACTTGGTTTCCTTTGCCTGGATTCTGAATTTTCTTGCCTGAGTGTACAAATCCGATCTTTACATAGGTTTTTTAATGATTATGACATGCCAGCATGTGTGCTTGAATGTCCCACATGACTCTGAATAAAGTGTTTTCCCCAGGGTAATGTGTTGACCCAATATGTAATATGAGTATATTTTTTCTCTGATTATAGATTAATATTTGTGGGTTTGAGCAATCATTTCTATGCCCTGAACTGACACTCCCTGAGACCATCAGAAGACCTTTAATTTGTTAGTATATATGCACAACAACAACAAACAAAAAATTTAACATTTATATAAATATATTTTTCACCCCAATAATTGCATTGCAACTGGGAACTGGGAGATGTGATCATAATTGTATACCAACATCACCTGAGTCATATACATAAAAAATTTCTTGTCTATTTACCTGAGATTCTGTTTTTTTATGTGGTTTTAAATTTTAAAATTGTAAATAAACATCAAAATAAAATTGTGTTTGACTTAAAACACAAGGATTCAGATTAGATACATAAATATATTTAATTTTATGTAAAATATATCAAGCAGTTCTTTTATAGTGCATATTGAATTGAAATTTGGAATTTTATAAGTATATGTAATATTTTCCTTGCTCGCTGGTGACTGGCACTAGAGGATGACTTGGACAAGCCAAGAGTCATCCCCATATAAATTTTGTCAACAGGCATAGAGAAAAAGATTTACAAAGGGTGACCTATTGTTTCAAAGCTTTATTTTAAAATTTGGATTGAATTGAAAGTGAGCACTGAAACAGGAAGTGCAAGGTCAATATATATACATGTACTTGAAATATAAAATAAAACCTGGCACAGGAAACAAAATTTTTCATTATGAATCTATAATTATCTTTTATTAAGAGTAATGCAGGTTGAGTGAATAAAAAATGAGGCACATTGGTAATGTTTATTTTTATTATTTACTTATAATTTTTTTTTTATATATGTATGTTAAAATGTTAAGCAGAAATGTTCTCAGGAGTGGTATTCCTTAAAGATAAGTGGATCAAAAATTAGTTAATAAACTATGTAGTGGGCTGGAAGTTGTTAAACTAGAGGGAGACATTTTCAGGAAGGGAGATAGTAAATAATCATATAAGCAACATAAATAGTTATATATATATATATATATATATATATATTGTAGCCCTTGGATTTGCCCAACTCTCCATTTTATTGTGTTAACTATGCAATATAGGGTTTAAAATAAAATTTTCCTCATAGTTTGAATAATTTTTTTCCTAATAAAGAAATTTTTTAGCCAAGACTAGGTTTGAACCCATATTAATAGGGATTGCATACATTTTACTTGGTAGGCAAACTGAAAATTTGTTATTAAAATATTTCTTACTAAAAGATTGTTTTATTTAACAATAATTTATGGGTCAATTTGGTATTGGAGATATATTTTTAGAAAAGCAAAACTTATACATTATTTAATAAGTTGAATGAGAAAAAGGAGGGGATGTAAAACTCATAAAACTATGGTATATAGTGATAATGGATGGTCATAATTTTATAGTAATAAGTTAAAAATAAATATTTCATGAGATTAAATGATAAAAAAATAATAGTTATAATAATTAAGGATTAATGTATTCAGTCAATTTAATATAAGAATTGTATATGTGTGACAGTGTGTGCGGATTTAATCTAATTGTGGATTTTAATTATAAAGTTCACAATTAATAATCATTCCTTGTCATTTTGTAAGGAAATCTTTACAAAAAAAGAGATTAAGTCATTTTAATAGTTTATTATTATTCGCAGCCAAAATTTAGTTCAAAATACTGGGTTTGAAGATGGGCTGCTATATATATATATATATAATGGAAAAAGTAAAAAGGGGGAGAGAGAGCTTTCTGTTATTTATTTTAGAGAGAGAGCTTTCTGTCTTTTGTTTTACTATGCTTGTTGTATTACCAAGTAAATTATCAGAGTCATTTAAGTGATATAGATTTGACAAAGAAATTTAAGTGTGAAATTAATTGGCGAGTGTCTGTTAAATGTAAAATTAATTGGTAATTATCTGTTAAAATGCAGATGGGAATTTGGCATGGTTTTTTAAAAGAGCAAGAGGTTAAAACAACCAGATATAAAAGGAAACAAGAGGCCATTAATTAAGAAAGCAGAATGACCAGATGTCAAGAGTTAATTCAATTTCATAATCGGAGAAGAAAAGCAGACTCTATAAAAATCTCTGCTCTGTTGTAGAAAAAAAAAGGGACTAGTCTATTTGAATCTCTGTTTGGAAGTTATCTCTCTTTTGGTTTTATAGAGAAACTTTGCTATAAAGTTATGAAGAAATATTTTTTCTTTTAGAAAAAAAAAATCGTTTATTGTAAATTATTCGTTTGTCTCTTAAAATAACTTTGCCAAATTTAATGTCATATGAAGAAAAGCAAATGTCAATCAATATTTTTTTAATTGGGTATACATCTAATCTCCTGAAGTTAATCGATGGTCACAGTTGTCTAGCACCAATTGATGACAAATAGGCTAATGGTAAAATTTAAACCACAGAAAATAAACTCTAAATATGATTTCTAAAGCATTCAATTTGAATATTAGATGAATTTAATGAAGGAAAAGGACAACAAGAAATGGATTTATATCTTAAGAAATTTAAACAAGCACTGTTCAGCTGTAATCTGCATAAAATCGAAAATGAAAAAATCATTTCAGCAGCATAAACACCCTATATCTTAACCTTATCATAAGAACTTTTTATACATAGACTTATGTGCTCATACAAAGAAACCAAGGAAAAGAAGGAAAAGGAAAACGGAAATCAAAAACTTGGAGGACACTTCTAAAGAACTTTTTAAGTATACTTTTTTTAAATTTTATTATTCACTATTCACGTAGAACATTTAATCTAGAAAAAGAAATATATATATATATATATTATCTTTTATCATATATATCCGTTTAAAATTAATTCATGTCAGAATTTTAATTGTTGCTATTTTGGGGGTAGAGATATTGATATCAGATTATTTTATACATGTTTATTTTAAATGCTTTTGCTATTATTATCATTTTGGGGGAAGGTGAAGAATATCATGGCATTCTGTATGTGCCTTATTTTAAATGCTTTACAAGCATTTAAAAAAAATGAGAGATATTATTAACCGAAATGTTTTGAATGAATTGTATCAGAAATTATTATCAAATGCTATTAAGTTAAAACATCATCATTATCTTATAAAACTGCATGGAAATAGTTTTAAAAATTTAATACGCATTTCTTATTATTTCTTCTTATTATTATCCTAAATTTAAGGCCAGATACAAGCTGATTAATGCTTGAAAAATTGTTGGCTCATATTCCAGTGCACCATCTGCAAGAATATTGTAGATATGAGAGTTTTATTTATAGAAGTTGATGTTTCGACCTGTATAGTTTGTGGATGGACAAAAAATGTCTCCACCAAGCCAGTGAAATCTTGCACACTAAGATATTTATGCTATATTTATAAAGTATTTAAACACAGTGGAAGAGTTTTTACCACTTGATTATTCTTCACACTGTAAGATGGTTTCTTTATTGATGGCCAGAGGCAATAGGTAGACCTAAGTCTTTTTGTATGACTAGCAATAAAAATCCTAGCATATCTCAACCTTAGTAAAAAGGTTTTCTCTTATTTGGGTCACTTCCTGCCTCATGTTAATGTTTGATATTTCTTACGAGTGTATGAAAGATAGCTAATATAAGCATTATTTATAAATGTCGCTACAGGGTCGCAAACTCGCGTTAATGTCAGGATGAATGCAGATAATGTATGTGTGATTGGTGTACTTGAATATTGTTTTGTTGATCTAGTTTAATTTATCAATTAGAGCCAAGAGTAATAAAGTTAATAAATGTTAAATTAAAGGTTAAATAAAACCTATGAATGTTTAAGTGTAAGCAAGGCGTATATGAAATTATCCCATAAATATTACCACAGCCAGCTGAGAATTTGCTGGAAAGGTAATGCTATTAAAATATTATTATGTCATAAGAATATGAGTATAGAGTATGTGCACTATGATGATGATTGATCTAGATACCGATTTCTTAGCATTAACTTAATCCCACCATCCATAAAATATCTCTATTGCAAAGATTACGGCAAAAGAATGTTAGATCAAAATGATGAAATAAAATTAGTAAATTTGCGAAGTAATGTTAATTTAAAATAGTTAAATAAAATTATTAAATTTTATTATGGTAGCTCTCAAAGCAAATCAGTAATTTAAAAGCATTAAACATGGGAAGAAATTTAGTATTCGCTGTATCTAGGATAAAAATGAAAGCAAAAATCTAATATATGTGAAGGTAAATATTATTTTTTTTATTACGCCATGGTAATTGTGATTCCCTGAAAATTAGGAAATGAATATTGATATTTTAAACCTATTGATATTATCCATTGATTTAAGGATAGTTGTGTGTTTAGAATTTTTTTTATATATCATAATGCAGTTGTAAAACAGGGAAAAACCATGTCAATTATCAAGTGAATGTGTATATGCTGTATTGAATTACAGTCTGTCAATAAAATTTGTTATTTATTATAAATGAAATTTGCGTATGACTCAATGTTTTTGTGGGTTATTATTATCTAGACATCTCAATCCAATCATACATCAATACATTATTATTAATATTTGAATCATCATTTTCGTAAATATGCGATAAAAATTATTTAAAATGGTTAATTTCCGATACTTAGAATTACCAAATAATTTAATATAGTTGAAATATAAATTATGAATAGGGATAGTTATTGAGTGGTAGCGAGTGCAGGGGTGGGCATAAAATCCTTTCCCCATCCATTGTATTCAAACACCTCTCTAGACGCACTTCTTTATAATTTTGTATAATTGTGAATATGTTTAGAATATATTTCTAAAAGATTTAATAAGCTTAAATTATTCCGAGCTTTAAAGTAAATAGATATTAACCTGCATTAAAGACAACCCAAGATCACCTTGGAGGTGATCATGAGAGAAGTGTTTATCACCAATAATCTGTTGCAGCTTATTCGATTTCCACACCTAATTGTTCGAAAAACCCTGAGAAGATATTATAATGGCAGAAATGAGCTAACAGAATGTAAAATTTAATAGTAAAATAGATAATAGTGTAATAGACCTATGGATGTGAAGGTGATGGAGGGGTGAATAAGGAAGGTGGAGATGGAAATAGAACTTTGTAATTAGAATAAAGTTTTTAAGTGTAGCTTTAATGATGGTAAATGGACAGTGTTATGAGAATAACAAGAATTTGCAAAGATATTAATATTATAGATTTTAATGCATTCTCAGAATTCTCTGAATCGATTGATTATTTATTAACCCATTTATTAAATATTATTGCTGAAAGTTATTGAAGTGAGATTTAACCTTTATATTTTATTAAAGTTGCAATTTGGCACCCTGGCAATTAAGATTATAGATGTTCTGTGCCATCTTCATCATCACAGTAGGCTTTAAAAATAGTATTAGCCAGGAATAATGAAGCATCCATCGATCCATCCTTAAAATGTTACAATTGGCATGCCATTTACGTGCAAGTGTTTATATGCCATATAGATTTGAATAAACTTATAATTATCTTAAACGGTCTGATAATATATGTTAGATTTGTCAACTCTCTCAATCGTTTTGGTTCTATTTGAAATACAATGTGAATGACCGATCGAAAGATTACAAAATGTGTTTTATATCGATTTAATAAGTTTTCATAAAATTAATAAAGTAAAGCATAACTTTTCATTTATTAGAATTGACTTTTATTTAGTTACAATTGGCTTGTAACACCGTCACACGAATGAGATTGTACTTAGAAGCTATTTAATTTATACCTAGGAAATTCTCTAAAGTTACAATATATATATATATTATAACGGTCGGGGATGATGATGAAGTATCCAGTCTTACCATCTCTGCCGCCAGAGCGCCACTAGGCTACTTTGATCCTAGAAAATTTATAAAGTCGACAGATACGTGCTATTAAGATCATGGCCGTCAGCCCAAATCACTAGCTCATGAAGTAGCAGAGGTTTAAAATACTTATTAAATAAAGAATAAAAAAAAGCAAGCACTGTCAGTTTTAATAACACAAAAAAAGATTTTATTTAAGTATATAATTAATAATGCACAAACTTTTTAAAAAATATTTTTGATAACACAGGAAGAAATTTGTTTTATTCTGTTTCATTATTATTTTATTTGTTTTTAACTTTTAATTTGAAATTTTAGAAAAGTTGAGTATAGATGAGCTACCCAGACCATGCACCTAAAAGTCTTTCAAACAATTGATTCCAGGCTAAAAGTCCACAGCCACACCAATGCTTGCTTCCAGATATATATCAGCAACCAATGCAATATGAACATGTTAGCATAGAATCATGCGAAAAGGAATGTGCATCTGAACAATGTTATATTATTGGAGAAAACATGAGCTTCAACCAGTATAGGAATGTGCTTCTATCTGGCGAAGGAATCATGTATGTAATAATAAGAAAAAAAATGCTGCAAATGGATGAAAGAGCGGTCTTATCTTGCTGACTTATCTTCTCAATCCATAGAACTGCAATGGATCAGTGGTGCAGGAAATACGTCTGCATCCATTTCAACGATATGACTACCTCTCTTTGGGGTCATGCATTCAGTTGGACTTGTAGCCCTAGGTGCTAACACACTTCACATTACATTGATATAAATGTCCATATATCTCTCCACCAGCATTGACACAACTACGAAACAAATAGTCCGAAATCAAAACTCTTTAAAAGTAACATATTTAAACTAGTCTAGCAGCTATCTACACTCAACTAACATTTAAATCATTTTATTAATTTAATTCAAACAAAAATCTTTAGTTTAATTAAGGTTTTTAAATCATTTTTAAGATAACCTTTATATTTTAACTTATTTTTTTTCTGCAAATTTATATAACCTGCTTTTCTTTTGAAATTTAATAATGCACAAATAACGATGTGTTTCTATTCTTAAATTTAAGTTTGCAATCGCAAACCCTTACCCTATTACAAACAGATCTCTTTAGCATGAATAAGCAAAAATACAATAGATTTTGAAGAGATTACATTTTAACTTTAGATCAGAGTTTTAAAATTGTAAAGTTTATAAAAGACACAGAAAGTTCAGGTTTATTCAGGAAAGAAAGTTTATAGTTCATTTTTTTAGACACAAATAAAATCCGAAAGATTTTAAGCTTAAGAGAGTTTATATTTAAGTTGATCAGTTATAAATTTATACCTCTTTTTTGTTCTGTGCTTATTCCTTCATGACAAAGATCTAATTTTGCGCAAGGGCCCTTTCTTGTGGACAATGATGATTTATGAAGCTTTGTGAAGATGGTTCCAGTGGTTCAATCCTGGGATCCGTGAATAGGAAAGCTACCTTCAGCCGGCCACACCGAAGAAAGCCCGTTGATGCTGACTACATTCTTAGTGATGGTGACAATAGCTTTTAAAAAAATTTCTACTTTCAACAAAAACAAATTTAAAATTTTAATTTTCTGATTTTCTCCAACTAACTATTCCCTTTGGATTTTTCTTTTTATAGTCATCAGGCACCTTATCTCTGGAATGCACGGATTCCTCAAACATACTTCATGTCTGTATTTTATTGGTTTATTCTTAGTGTCCAAGGTAAGATTTTGGGTTTTCCACTGAGGTCTGTGTCTCTATCTCTGGGCGGGAACTCTTATCTATTTTGTAATCATTATTTTTTAATTGTCATTTTGCATTAAGGATCTGTTTGTAATTTTTATATTTGAAAATTAAAAAAATCTTCGCTATTATTTTTTAAAAAAGGTTATTTATTATATATTTTATTTAAAGATTAGAATTTTTGCTTCAATTCTATAATTTATTTATTTTTTAAAGCTTATTTTAATATTTCAATCAATCTAACATATTAATAATTTAATAATTCGTTATTTGTGCATTTTGACAGTTTGTTTTTAATTCTGTATTAGATAAAAAAAAGTTACTATTAAAATTTGAATGTAATGCATATATATATATATATATCCCATTACAATATATATATATATATGTGTGTGTGTGTGTAATTAAAATTACCCCAAATCCAAAATTCAACCAGACCAACATAAAAATAATGTTACAACACAACCAAAGTTTCACTGCTACAAGCAGACTTCTCAAGTGTAAAGAACTACAAAACTGCACAATATATATAATATTAAACATTACCCACAAATCCATTCACTTCCCATCTACCCTTAATATTAAAAGAATTCTTAAATAAGTTAATTGCTTCACAATAATAAATTTTCAATAACAAAGATTCTTTAATTCTGCTTTTTATTTCATTTCTCTCAAAGAAGACAACCACAGCTTCATCACAATAGTGTGGACTGTGCTTGTAGCTGTGAAACCTTTGGTTGTGTTTTAATATTATTTTTTATGCTGGTCTGGTTGAATTTAGGATTTGGGGTAATTTTAATTATATATTGACTAGTTTAGCTTTATGCTTGTAATTATATATATATATATATATATATATATATATATATATATATATATATATATATATATATATATATATATATATATATATATATATATATATATATATATATATATATGTTATTAGCCCACATAAAACCCAAAAGTTGGAAGGTGGATAGCAGTTCAGAGGAAAAAATAGCAGGGAAAGTAAGTGGGAAAAAATGGGTAAGAAGTAAGTGGGGATGTGGAAATGGGGAATGGATCTTTAAAAAGCTTAGTAACCCTAAAAAAATCATCCAAAATAAATAATCAAAGACAGAAAAAAAGAAGTGCCAGGGAATAACCTTGAGATCTGGAAGATTGTTGAAGAAGTAGCAGCCAAAAGATGAAAGAAAAAGGGTATAAACCAGGATGCAGAGAACCAAACCTGGAGAGTCATAAAAGCCCCAAGAATATATACAGGGCAATTCAAATGCAAGTGATAGTAAGGAATAATAAGAGGGATGTAGTCAAAATGTTGGAGGCCTGGATGGAAAAGATTAGGCAAAATTGGACAGTTATCAACCAAAAAACAGCGAAGACAAAAACACACAAAGGGTTTGGGACAAGTTTGGAAGCCTATACAAAAGAAATGAAGGAAAGGGATACACAGATGGAGGAAAGTTTGCAGCAAGCATTAGAAAGATTTGAGATAAACTGCCAGCAGTAATATAAAGAAATCCATTATAAATTTACAGGGCCCAAGATCAAGAATCAGGAGGAGACCAACTACACCATACTGTCACTCTGAGAGGAGTTAGAAACCACCAAAGATAAAGGGAGCAGCAGAAATTATTTATAAAGGAAGTGGGTAACAAGATAGGGAGGATGTGACAGGTAAAAATGGAAGAAGAGAATGTGATACAGATGCTATAGGTAAAAATGAAAGAAGATAATGTGATACAGATGCTATAGGAATCATGAGGAGAAACATAGGATTAGGTTTATGAATTGAAGGAGAACTTAGCACAAGGCAATAAAATGGCCACTCAAGAAAGGAACAAAATGATGAGTACTATACAGAAACTGAAATGGAATATTGAGTAGGAAACTGGATCAGGCCTTTTATAAAAGTTATAGAAAAAAACAAGAGTGCTAGTAAGAAAGGTAAAGATGAAGAAAGTAGGGGATCCAGAAAAATTGAGCAAAGGCTAAAAAGGCAGAAGTGACTGGGGAAATTGTAGGGAGAGATAGGGAGTCTGAGAATAAAAGAGGAAACCATGAGGATATAAATAAAGAGCAATAAGAGGTAGAAGAAATTTGAGTAGAAAATATAGAAGATAATATTGTACAGATGATCGAGAACCAGTGATAAAAGACACAGAGAGAATCTATATGAAGTTAGACAAAAAGGAGGGTTTGAAACCAGATGACATTCATTTAGTGAAGTTGGGGAATAGCATGGGATGCAATGAGTTAGGGTTAATTGAAGAACTAAATGAAAAGGGGGGATGAAGACCCGAGTATATTCTAATGCAAGAATATGGAGGCCTTGTGTGTAAACCAGACCTCTGTAGAATGACCATCTCTGAGACCAAGCACAAACAGGACAATCAATACTCTATAGACATAAATCAATAAATAAAGACTAATAAATGAAAGAAGTTGTGATCCAGGAGTAGAATAGAAAATAAATCGCACTGTAAGCCACCAGTTTTTGAATTGCTAACATGGAAAGAAAACACTGAGTCTACGGTCAAAGCGTGATGGGAGAAAATGATTTTTAAGGGTGACAGTAGGCAGGATGGTTCCATAATCCAAATGGAAAGGACAGCATGAAAAAAAGAGAAGAAAAGAAGGTGCTTATGCCTTCAGGATGGGAAATGAGAAAAGCATTCAAACTTGGAGGTTAAGAAAGGGATATGTTCTGAAATATAGTAAATATTTTATATTCAGGAAGAAACCATACTGAACCCAGCTGAAGTGTGAGAAGCATGGAAACCTTCTGAGAGGTATTCCCGAATAAACCTCAGGATCCTACTTAAATAAAATGATCCCTGCTTATTTGGTGATCTGCCCCTACCTTAACAATATTTAAAAAATAGTAGCATTAAAAATAAATTTTGTGTGTTTTGCTATTTATATATCTACTTTAGATAAGCCACTTAATATGTGTAGGTTTGTTTGTAATCTTAGACTTTAATCACAGTGGAATGGGATTATAGTTCAGTGATCTTGAAAAGTGAATGTAACCAGACAAGATAAACAGTCAAATTATCATTTATCATCATCAATCTCATTTTACAGTCATGTCATTATTCAGGTGTTTTGCTTAACCTTAAGTAAAATCTTTTCTATTGATTATTTTTCAAGTTTGGGGATATGAATAAGTATATTCCTTCTCTCATGATTGTATTCCCTATTTTCCCCAGAGCTCCATCTGTGCCAGATTTAAATCCTATCTTAGTACATGTACATAAACATCAACATGGCTATATGTGTGTTTTTTTTATATATATATATATATATATATATATATATATATATATATATATATATATATATATATATATATATATATATATATATTGTGCCCTTTTCTATAGGTCAGTAATAGTTCATAACAGTCAATTACTAAAAATTTTACATTTTAGAATATGTTCTTTTAATACATTAATTATATTAAGTCAATTATATCTTTAAAGCACAATTGGAAGCTAAAGAGAATACATAGTATAAAATCATTTAAAAAATGGTTATGTAAAGCTTAAAATATTGTTGCATATGGTTGTAAAAGCTGGCCATATTAAATAACACAGCTATAAAAATTAAAAGTATATTTAAAAATCTGATTTTAATAGTTTAAAACATATAATTTAATAAATGCTCTATTTAGATTTGTAATCATATTTAAATAGTCAAAATTAATATAGTATATTTTTAAAATAAACTTTGTGATGGTGAAAATTATATCTAATTCTATATTTTCTAAATTGTTCTTCCAAATTTTTTATAATTATTTTATATAATATAATAAGTGTATCAATTTTATAAATCTGGGCAGAGAAATAGATTAAAAATCGTCTGTCAAAGTTATTAATCATGTGATTTTTAATGTATACTATCACACACATGCTTGTTTGAAATAATAACAAAGTTTAAAATATTTTAAAAGTTATATTATAGAATTGGATGGAATTATTGCCTATCATAAAAGTAAATAGTATTAAACATTAAGTTAACTATCGTATGTAATGTTTTAAGTAATGTAATAATGACGAATATAGATATAATAAAAATTACATATTTTATTTAAATAAAAATAGATAAAGTGAATAGATAAATGGAATAGGTTATTAAAATTATTTTAAAAGTTATTTTAAATGTTTAAATAGTTTTAATAAAATAATAATTTGTTTAAAAGTAATATTTTAAATAATATTTTAAGTTCATTACATCATAATTTCTAATTTTGAAATATAATTCCACTATAAATTGAAAATATGTAAATTTGTTCTCAAGCTAAAGTAAGAATTAACCAATAGGAATAGGTATTCTTACAGACTATAAATATCACCGTAACTAAGTTATGGGGGAGATTAACAATGTATTGAAACCGGAGAAAGATAAATTATAACTATCAAAAGATAATATTTTAAAAATTTTTATTTTAGTCAATTTTTTTTAGTACTTTCTCATAATTTATTTGAAAAAAAAAACTAATTGACAATTTTTAACAGTAACTTGCAAAAAAGAGAGTGTAAACTAAAAAAATATTTTAATAATTTCATTTAACATGCTTTGTTAAATTTTCTAAAGTTCCTTTATCAGTCGTATTTTATCTAAAAATGTAACCTAAAGTTCGCAATAAAAATGGATATACCGTGGAATAAAATGGATATAAGTTGTAATGCTGAAAAAATATTTGAAATATTTATTGATACAGTTTTATTAATATTTCACCGAAGAACTGTTTTGGTACATAAAAACCACAGCTCGGACATTATACGGAGTCTAAAAAATGTATTGAAACATATTATTTATAAGTTTATCTAAGATTTATTTTAAAATGGTGATAAGACAGTTATGTCTCATGAATTATTTTATAGAATATTATGTTCAAAGGAGTAAAGTGTTATATACTTTCTGAAGGTGGCATTTTTAAAAGTGTTTTCAAGAATTAAAGAAAGAGCCCAGGAAAATATGTTACAGAAGCATTTTGATATTAAAATATCCGTTCTTCGAATTATTTAAAATGTATTTGGAAAAGATTTGTTCAAAAGTACTTGAAGTTTTTATTTTAAAAGAGATTTATAAAAAAATACCAAATGAAAGTTTAAATGTATCAAGAAGGAAACATAGATAAAAAAGTGAACACATAGATGAATAAAAAATGGATCCATGGAAATACAAATAGTATTTAAAAGTTTATCGAATATTTTTAAAGTTAAATTAGATGGATTGATGCATCAAATATGCAGAGAATATTGGTAGAGAAGATTAAGAAGCTTCACGGGATTAATTAATATTATGATTTAATAATTATCGTCTTAAATACTAAAACCCAGGATTATTTTCTATAAATTTTATTAAATGGATTAATAATTATTTTTATTTTAAACTTTAACGCGCTTGGTCCTGAGAACATTTTAAAAAACTCTAGAGAAAATAATAAGCATTTTGGACTTATCAGGAACTATCGTCAAGAAAATATGTAATTATAGTTTTGATTCCTTTTATTTTGTTAACCTAGTTTAAATCTAAATTTTTTATATAAGATAAGGAAAAGCATACAAACATTAATTTATTAATATTAAAATTTTATAATATAACAATCTAATAATTTAGCTAAAAATATTTTAATATAAAGTGTATGGGTGTGATTTTTTTTTTATATCTGCAATGCTCAAGTGGATAAAGAAAAGCCTACTGAACACGATGACTAGATAAAGGATATTGGTAATAATAATAAGTATTGATAATTTATAATGTATATTTTTTGTTTTCTTTAGACCATCCATAAATTGGAAGAATGAAGTGTAAAAGTTTTTTTTTTTACTTATATGTACCGCATTTTATACAACATTTTAAAAAACATTATGAGATAGGATTGATTTGAAAATATGCATACGACAATTTTTTTTAATTTTTTTTTTATTAGTAATATAATCCAACATAACAAATAATTATGTGATTCTTTTAAAAAATTTATGTTATGGGATATTCAAATCTTGTCTAAGTAGATTGTATATGATTAGACATATAGAATAATGACGCAAGCAGACTTTTCTTGTGGAACAGCTAGATTGTTTAACTATTAATGAATTTTATTTATTGTTTTTGTAAATGCAGATAGTTATTTATCGATGTAAGATGTAGAAAAATCTTGAGAAATAATGTTGAGATAGTGGCTTGGAAGTACTATAGTTAGCAGGAAACCAAGATGATGTATTTGTTTTAAAAAATAGGATGTTATAAGGAATGGAAATAATATTTAATCTTTATGTGAATATCAGCATAGTTAACAAAGCCCTATGACTGATACACATTTTATTGGACAGTGTTTATATTTCTTTAAATATTTGATGTTCTAATAAAGCTGAAGAAATAGCTTTAACATCGTCCCTGTATTAGAGGATATTAGGCAGGTAAATGCCATACCTCTTCGCACTGTACCATGATTTTGAGATATGTTAAGAGTAATACTCTAGCTTTCTTCCTTAATCCTATGCATCTGTTTTCGCTATCTTTATTTTATGTAACTGCATCGTTTAGTAAGATATTTTAAAAGAAATGATAAATAATTTAGAACTAAGGTTGTGCTATCGTTTTTGTATAAGATTAGTTTATTTGCTTATAAGGAGCAGAATATTATAACTTAAAATTGAAGATCCAAAGTATCCTAAGGAAAGAAAGAATCATAGAATATATTTTGAATTTTATTTCGGAAATGAAATATAAATTTTTTTAAAATAAGGTATCTAAACAAAGATATTTTCTTTAAAGTGATAATAATTTTAAATGCTTTAGTATTATTTTTTTTAAAAGAAAAATAAGTATTGCATATAGTTTAAAATACAATAGTACAAAGTAAATTATGTAAACAATATGCATAGTATATTTTTTGTTATTGATTAACAGAAATATATTGATGATTACACTTATATCATACTAAAGTAAGGCTTAAAGAAGAATATATTATGATTAGTAAACATGTGTGATAAATACTAAAATCTTATACTGAATTTTGGATAATATTTTGTGTAACATCTTTGACTTTGCAAGATGAAATTTTTAAATATTTTGAGAAATCCATACTCATTATAAATTTTTGTTTTCTATAGAATGTTTTCTAAGTATGAATTTTTAAAATAAGATAGTTTAATAATATTAGAGATAAAATGCTGTTGCTAATAAAGTAGATAAATTTATTTGTAATAAGTTAACCATAATGAGAAACCAAATAGTAACTTTTTTTTTTTTTAAATTTTGTCCTAAATCTAAGTAAAGGTATAATTGAAATATAAATTATTATTTTTATATAACCTGGTAGATCAAACAGTAAAGTAAAAAAGTTAAGGATATCCACTGTAAATAGTGTAAATAAATTGTTTATTTTATTTGTTGTTAGTAATAAACTTTGTTAAATTTTGTTATTTAAAAAATTTTGTGTCCGAGTTATTTATTTCTCCACATCGCTGCATGAAATCACGATATATGCATAATAATCGAAACAAATATATAATTTTGCACAAAAGATAAATAGAGAATTATTTTAAGAATTTTAAATATTTTATTGGTATTCATTATAATTAAATAATCATAATCTTACATTATTTTATTGGTCATAAATCAGTTATCACAATATTATGTTAAATTATATGCTATCAGTTGCCACACATATTTTGTTTGTTAGATTATTAAAATGCTACCACGAATTTATTATATCATTACATGAAGATATAAGATCATATTATATTATTTTATTATTTTATTATGGTAATAAAATTATAGTAAAAAGAAAAGATACACAGAATTAGTTAAACAATGAAGAATATTATTATTGTTATTTATTATTATTAGTTTAAGTGTAGTAGATTATGATGTAAAATCCCTTCTCATATTTTACTACCATATTTTTAAATTAACTTAGAATAAACTTTATGCACCTGAGATTATTTTATTTGAGCTAGATTATTATTAAATAGAAGATTAAGATTTAATTATTAGTTTAATCTTAGTGAGTAGAAGTTATTAAAGTCGTAAGAATACTATGAGTTTGTTATTTAAAATAGTAATAAAGGGGGATAGTGTTCTTATGCCATTGAGGTAGTATCCTGTGGGATATTGGCTCAATGTAATCTATCTTGTCACCTGTATTTTCACTTCAAGTCTCATGAAAATATTAAATATTTATTTAATTTTTTTTTATAAACTGAACCTTATTCGTATTTTTAATTTGAGCTAGTGAAATATTTTAATTTTAATACTGAATATTTTAGTTATATTTTATATCATATACTATTCTGAAAGTGAAGATGCAGGAGATTGTAGGTTAGAATATATATATTGTAACGGTCGCTGGCTCCCTCTAACCGCATTGAGCATGACATGCGTTTTCTGAGATCGAACAGCAATTAAGAAATATTCAAAGACATCCAAAATATACATTACTATAATCATACCTTTGAAAGGTTCGTTTACTGCAACCTTTACGTGCCACCTTAAGAAAGAGATTGCTCCCCTGCCTAAGGGATATGATTCTACATGTAAGAAATATATAATTAATGAACATTTTTAAACAAAAAGAACTCTAAATGCTAAACTTTTCAATATTCTAAATAGAAGAATTTTCTATCAGACTAAATTATTTATTATTTTATTGAATGCATTTTTTTAAATCATTTCCATTTTTATTTTTATTTTTTTTATTAATATTGTATAAATTATTTAAATGCATTAAACTTAAATTGGGCATAGGCGCTTGCATAGATTCGTTCATGTTTAATTATGTTTTGTTTTCATATTTGATTAAAATATATAGACATTCGTAAATAATGATATCTTATGTTGAATATCTAAAATGTATTTATTCGGATGTCTTTTTAGTTATTGGTGTCAATACGGCATTTTATGATGAATGCCATTGGGTTTCTTGTGAATTCCTCTGCAATTACATCAATGACTTTATATTTTGAACATTTATGTTTATTATGAAATATTTTTGAGTATGTAATCTATGTAGTTGATTTATGCTCAACATTAAAAAAAAAAACTTTATAAAATTCATCTGTGTGAACTTATATAAATGTTAAACTTAAGTTCAGCATGAATGGCTATATATATTTGTAAAGTTATAGAAATTAATTAAGGGAGGGTTAATCTTAGGTTATTTGTTTCATAGTTAAATTGGGTTAATCGGTAGGATATATTGGTGTAATTAGTAAATGTCGCATGAGTTTCGCTATGTGCAGGTCTTCATTATATGCTGCACATGCCCTTTTTGCCTATGGAAGGGAATAGTAAGACAGAAAACACAGTCCCTTCCTATGGAGTTTTTTTATTCTTCTTGCCAACAGATGTAGCATTCCTGTTTGGTTGAGAGTCAATGTCTTCTCTAACCATACTGTTCAGATGTACATTCCTGACAGTATGGTATTTGGTGCTGTCGTATTTTATGCTACATTGAATACATCTATGTATCAGATGGATTGATGCTGGTTTGACTGCGAAATTTTGGCCTAAGGTTAAATAAGGGATAGAATATTTTCTTTTCAAATGCAATCTATGTAGACTATTCATACTCGACAATCTTAAAATAAATATTAAATTCATTTGTGTGGGTGATTTAAAATTTTAAAATAATAATTTAAATTAAAAGTTAATATTAAAATATAAAATAATAAATGTTATTCATCAAAGTTTAAAATAATTATATATGTGCATTAATAAATATTGTTTGTATGTTAATTACTGGCAGTGGCTTTTATTTTTTATATTCAAGATATAAATTAAAGTTATATATTATTATCTCTGTGTCTCTATTGAGCTAGTGACTGGAACTAACGGTCTAAATATATAAAATAATTTTTTTTTTAAACTTACGTATCTGACTATATAAATTTTCTAGGTTCAAATAACCTAGTGGCACCCTGTAGTGCAGATTACGGTAAGACTCCATTTCCACTTTCTTTTCAGACTGTATAATTTGGCAGATACATAAGTTAAAAAAAAATTTTTTGGCTCACTAAATCACTGTTTGAAATAATATATTAATAGATAATTACCGATCACTATGCACTCATTATTATCATGATTCTATATATATATATATATTATGAATTGTATTATATTTCATGAGGGTTTGATTAGTCAGTTATTAAATAAGTCAATTATTTTATATAGCATGATGTTTTTTACAAATTATAATATTTAAAACAGCATTAAACTGTTGCAAATGCGCTTTGGATTTTAACTATAAAATGAATGAATACTAACACTTCAACCACATGATAAAGTCTTTGGAAAAGATAGAATGGCCATCTATCTTTTTGAACCCAAACTCTTTTGGATGGGGGAATCTTAAGTGTTTGAAAGTGAAAACTTGAAGATATTAAATAATCACTTTAAATTACTTTTACATGCTTGAATACCTTCACTCTTTCACTTTCAAACACTTAAGATTCACCCATACAAAAGCGTTTGGGTTTGAAAAGATAGTTGGCTATTCTATCTTTTTCAAAGACTTTATCATGTGGTTGAAGCGTTAGTATTCATTCATTTTATAGTTAAAATCCAAAGCACATGTGCAACAGTTTAATGCTGTTTTAAACATTTTAGTCAATTATTATAATTTATGACTTTTAATATAGAAGTGATATTTATTTGTTAATGTTTATTAATGCCCATCAAATATCCTTTCCCTCCTTAATTGCAATTTTTATATATATATATATATATATATATATATATATATATATATATATATATATATATATATATATATATATATATATATATATATATATATATATATATATATATATATATATATATGCAGAGTCAGTATTTTAACATAGATTATAATTTAAGTTCTTTCAGTTAGCATAATTATAATGCTAGTTTAAGGGCTGGGTTGTGTTAGTTTGACAGATGGAAGCTATCTGTTTTAGATGCAATTAATTGATTATATGTATCCTATTGATCATTTGTGTGTGCATTGCAAGTGTGTCTTTATAAAGTATGCATTCATATGTTTACATTTTGTTGCAACTTGTAAATGGGTTTACTGTGAATCGGCACCCCATTCTTTAGTTCAAGTATTGCTATCTTTACTAGAACTGCAACATGTTGATCCAGACCATGATTATAAAGCCTATCCAATTTCCTGAAATTATATGTTCACATATTCATGGCATCAAACTGTCCTGTCTCAAGAGCATCAAGCATTTTATTCTGAAACTTAAATAATTAAACAAAGCAGTTGCAAATGGAAAATGTGTATGGCAAGATGTAAATAAAAAAGAGGGAAAAAGGGGTGGTGATAAAGGAGTTTTATCAAAAAAATATTTAAATGTAAATTATCAAGAACATTTGTTGTTTGAGATAAATTTAGAAAGACAAGAATTGTTGTGGCTATATTGAATACGGCCACTGGGGATAGTGAAACTATATCGAAGTGGCATGATAGCATATATGAATGCTTATTTAAAGATATACAGTTTCCAAAAAAGAGGAAGAAATAATGATTATAGAAGATATTGTAATGATCGAAATGCAAGTGGAGATCGAATCTAACCGCAAAAACGATATCTGCTCTACAAGGGCGCCATCTAGGCATTTGAGCCTAGAAAAATTTATAAAGTAGGCAGATACATGCTGTTAAGATTCCACTTTATTTAAATATTCCGATCGTTAGCCCATTGTCACTAGCTCAGCGGAGACGCAGAGATAATAAAATATAAATTTTATATCTTAAATATAAGAGAATAAAAGCCACTGCCAGAAATTAACACATAAAAATATTTATTTACGCACATATAAAATCATTCTAAATTCGAGGAATAGGTTTAACATTTTTTTTAGATTACTCTTTAATTGTACATTTACATAAATTTCAATGAGTTTTAATATTTTATTTAGATGGTCAAGTATGAATAAACTACATAGATCTGCATTTGAAAAGAAAATATTCTTCCCTGATTTAACCTTAGGCAACAAATTTCGCAGTCAAACCGGCATCAATCCATCTGATACATTTATGTATTCAATGTAGCATGAAAATACAACAGCACAAATATACTATACTGTCAGGAATGGACATCTGAACAGGATAGTTAGAGAAAACATTGACTCTTGTCCAATACAGGAATATGATGTCTGTATAGCAAGAAGAACAATAAAATAAAAACTCCATAGGAAGGGACCGCGATCCTTTTTGCCGACTTACAATCCCATCCATAGGCAAAGGGTTGGTGCGGTGTATTCAGTGATTCTGCACATAGCGAAACTCATACTACATCTACTATTACACAAATATATCCAATCCATTGACCCAATTCAACAACGACACAAATAACCCAAGATTACCCTCCCCTAATATAACTTTACAAATCTATATAGCCATTCACGCCCGACTTAAATTTAACATTGAAATACGTTCGCACAGATTTGTTTAAAAATGTTGGGTATAGATCGATTACATAGATTCCACGGTCAAAAACATTTCAAAATAAACATAAACGATCAAAATACAAAATTATTGATACCGACAATCACAGAGGGAAACTTATAAGTAACCCAATAGTATTCACCATAAGATACTTGCGTTGTCACCAATAACTAATACATTTTAGATACTCACCGTAAGGTATCATTATTTATCGAATGTCTATATATTTTGATCAAATATGAAAACCAAAATATAATTAACCACAAACGAATCCATGCAAGCGTCTAAAAACAACTTAAATTTCATACATTTAAATAATCTTTACAATAAGAAAAAAAAAATGGAAATGATGTTTGTCCATCGGAAAACATATAAAATTAAACATTATTAATTTGATTTAAAAACTTACAAAAGTCAGATAAGAGTCCGTTTTAACATTTAAGTTGGCCTGTTTATCAATTTGTAAAACTTGACGAAAATTCTTAATTGATTTTAATAATTGTTCCTTTCATATAGCTTATGGAATTCCCGCGACACCTCCGTTGGAAGGTAATGTTCTGGAGATGGCAATAGCTGGTTCAAGGTATCACAGTCTTTTCATTTTTTTTTTATAGAGAGTGTGGTATGTGCGTCATACCACATCTCTCAAACACACAACGCTGGAAAAAACTGTCAGAAAAAACTGTATTTCCCTTTTTATATTATCCACAAGGATTCAATGAACAAAACGTCACTAATCTATCACTTTCGTTAGGGTCCGAGCCAAGGCTTAGTGCTTCCATTGGTCAAGCTAAAATCTCTTTCATCTCTTATCTAACTTTTCATCTGACTTTTTAATTAAACAGCTTTTATATAATTAATAAACAATCATTTCCATTTATAGATTACAGGAATTAATTAATACCTGTTTTTATTTTAACTCACGTTATTTTTTTATTAAAATATTTTTATATTTCAATTTTGTATTTTTTTATTTAAAAAAATACGTTCAAATACTTTTTTTTTTTTGTTTATGAAAAAATATTTTTAAAGTTTAGCATCTGTGCGAATGTATATACGTATAACAAACATTTTTAATTTTAGCGTTTAGTTTTTTACTCTTATTTGCGAACTTTTAAGTTTTTATTCTGGATTAATGTAACGACATATTTATATATCGTTACATATCAGTAAACTTCCTCAAAAAACATTTAAAAAAAAAAAAAAAAGACTTTACTTAGTGTTAGTAATTACGTTACACAAATTTGTTATATATGAAATTTCAAAAGGACAAAACTTTTTTTTTAAAAGACAAAACAGTAATTACATACAAATATAATGATAAAAAAAATGTTGACTGTTGATTCCTTATTACCAGCTAAATTTCTGCCCCCTCCCTTCCAAGTTTCATTTCTCCTATCTTTTACTATTACTTAGGCAAGTTGAACTATTAGATTTTAGTTTAACAAGACTTTTTAAAAAAAAAATTTATGATTTAGATTTATTATTGTTTTATTTATTACTTTTTATTCCTTGAATTTATCTCTACATATGCGCAATTTTTTCTTACTGGCAACACTTTTTAAACAAAACTTCAACTGTAACTCCACGTCAATACAACAAATATATTTATACTAATTTGAGAAAAAATATTGCGGGCATGATTTATTTTCAAAAATACTAGTGGTTTATTAAAGATAGAAAATTTCATCATCATCAATTCCCCTTCTCAGGGTCAATCTCTGAGGTAAGGCCACACTTGGGATGCCAATTATAACGATCCAAACGAAGTGGGAGATCACATCGCACCGCACTGCACTACCAAGGGCGCCATCTAGGCATTTGAGCCTAGAAAAATTTATAAAGTAGGCAGATACGCGCTGTTAGGATTCCACTTTATTTACATATTTAGATCGTTAGCCCATTGTCACTAGCTCAGTGGAGACGCAGAGATAATAAAATATATAACCTTAGATATAAATATAAAAAAATAATAAAAGCCACTGCCAGTAATTAACACAGAAAAATATTTATTTACGCACATATAAAATCATTCTAAATTCGAGGAATAAGTTTAATATTTAGATTTTTATCTTAATTTTTAATTTTACATTTAAAATAGCTTGCTATAATGTTTAATATTTTATTTAGAGGGTCGGGTATGAATAGGCTACATAGATCTGCATTTGAAAAGACAATATTCTTCCCTTATTTAACCCTAGACTAAAAGTTCAAAGTCAAACTGACGCCAATCATCCGATACACTTATGTATTCAATGTAGCATGAAAATACAACGGCACTAAATAGACTATACTGTCAGGAATGCACATCTGAACAGTATAGTGAGAAGACATTGTTGCTCTCCACCACAAGAAATGCTACTTCTGATGGCGAGTAGACCAATAAACATAAAACTCCATAGGAATGGATTGCATCTTACTATCCAATTCTATAGGCAACAGAGGGTGTGCAGCATATATATGTAATCCTGCACGTGGCAGATCTCCTGCTACATTTACTACCTACACAAATATATAGAAACCATTGAGCCAATTCAACCACGAAACAAATAACCTAAGATTACCCTCCCTTAAAAACTATATAGCCGTTCACGTCCGACTTAAATTTATCATTTAGATATGTTCGCACAGATAACTTTTATACAATTTGTTTTAAAATGTTAAGTATAGATCGGCTGCACAGATTCCACGGTCAAAACATCCAAATTAAACACAATCGATCAGAATACAAAATCATCGATAACGTCAATTGCAAAAAGGGAATACACAAAACCCATGGCACTCACCATAAGGTGCC
Organism: Epiperipatus broadwayi; assembly: GCA_028023455.1. NCBI lineage: Eukaryota > Metazoa > Onychophora > Udeonychophora > Euonychophora > Peripatidae > Epiperipatus > Epiperipatus broadwayi. The sequence continues at coordinate 59,370 of JAQFVV010007224.1, read as the reverse complement.
TGCATTAACATCGTTGACCTATACATTCTAATCGACTGTGAAAATCTCACATCATCAACCGCTAACGAATCTATGCAATGTCTATACCCAACTTTAAATTTTATGCATTTAAAATTTAAACAATAAACAATTCATACAATTAAAATGAATGGAAATGATTTTTTTATCAATAACAAACATATAAAATTAAACATCAATTGATTTTAAACTTAAAGGTCAAATAGAAATTCCATTTTAACATTTAAATTGCTTTCACGAAAGTTCTTAATTATTTAAAAAAAAAATTTAAGTTCATTGTTAATAGCTTACAGTAGCAGAGTCCAGGTTCTTGTTTTATATTCCCGTGACGTCTGGTTTGGAAGATAATGTTCTGGAGGTGGCATTAGCTGGTTCCTTTCGGTATCTCAATCAGTTCATTTTTAAAATAGAGAGAGAGTGAGGTATGTGCGTCCTACCCCATCTCTAAAAACAAACAGCTGGAACTGCCCAATACTCAATATTTCTCCTTTTTATATTATCCACACGGATTCAAACAACAAAACGTCACTAATCTATCACTTTCGTTAGGGTCCGAGTCAAGGCTTAGTGCTTCCATTGGTCAAGCTAAAATCTCTTTCTTCTCTTATCTAACTTTTCATCTGACTTTTTAATTAAACAGCTTTTAGATAATTAATAAACAATCATTTCCATTTATAGATTACAGGAATTAATTAATACCTGTTTTTATTTTAACTTACGTTATTTTTTTATTAAAATATTTTTATATTTCAATCTTGTATTTTTTTATTTAAAAAAATACGTTCAAATACTTTTTTTTTTTTGTTTATGAAAAAATATTTTTAAAGTTTAGCATCTGTGCGAATGTATATACGTATAACAAACATTTTTAATTTTAGCGTTTAGTTTTTTACTCTTATTTGCGAACTTTTAAGTTTTTATTCTGGATTAATGTAACGACATATTTATATATCGTTACAATATGTATGAACATATTGAAGAAATTGATGTAGTGGATAACAAAAATAAACAGCTTTGAAATTTTTTTTGTCAAAAAATGAATTTGAGCATTAAAAATTTATCAAATATTTATGAGGGCCAATACACGATATATGTCACACAATAGATTAAGCATTAGTAGAGGAAAAGTGGATAAATAAAATATGAAAAATAAAAAGTATTTGATATTAAAAAGAGTTTATGTAATAGGATCATAATTTTTCTATAGTAGAAAGGGTTAGTAGTGTGATGGTAAATAGTAATAAAAGTAGAAAAGAGAGTAAAAGATGTGGATAAATAATGAATGATAAAAATAAGTTAGAAGAATGTAAAATAAAAGTAGAATACATCATGGAAAAGTTTGTTGGGGATGAAGTAAAAAAAGTATCGACAGAGAGTGTTAGGTGAGAATATTCAGAAGAATAAAGTAATATAAAACTGACAACTAGTAAAAGTGTAAAAGAGAAAGATAAAGCATGTAGAAAATGCAAATGTGCTATTAAAAACAGAAAAAGTCTAAAAGGTGTTAATATTAAGTGGGAAAATTATTCAAATAAAAAGAAGTTGGATAAAATGAATAATTATACAGATAGAATAAAATTAAATTGTAAATTAATGGAAGATATTAATAAAAGTGTAGAAGATGGACTCAATTTTTTAGAAATACTTTAAAAGGAATGTGGAAAAAAGAGACATAGTATTACTGAATGATGCAGAAATAGAGAGAGAGAGAGAGAGAGAGAGAGAGAGAAAGAGTGTAGTACTAAAGAGAATTTAGAGAAAATTTTAAATAAGTATGTAATGGATATAAAAAAATATGTTAGATGTGAAGGACAGAATGACAACAACCATAAAAGCACCTAGTAATGGATATGTTAGTTTTACAGAAAATGAACTGAGTGAAGGAGAGAAAAATGATCAGTGAAAAGGGAAGTATTTTAGATGGATGAGCAGCAGAGATGCTGATGAATTTATGAAATAACGCTAAGTTAAATCTATTATCATGTTTTAATAAGATGGCACAGAACTCAACACTTCCAGATAGTCAGAATAATACAAGAGTGACACTATTATTTAAAGAAAAAGATAAGGACCATTAAAAGATAAATAATGATAGACTAATAGCAATAACATTGGTGTTGTATATAGTTTTTGCATATATGGTGCCCGAAACAGTGTGTAATGGCTAAAAGAATATAATGTAGCAAGACAAATGAAAAAAGGTATTAGAATGAATAGGCATATAGCAGATAGTTTATTTGTAGTCACACAACTTATAGATGGGGGTAGAATATAGGTCGCATTTAGATATAGTCGTTATAGATATAAAAAGGTGAATGATAGTTTGAATAAAAATAGATTTTGAGTATGTTTACTAATTTAGAAATGAATGAAAATTTAGTGGATTTTATTAAGATATTATATTAAAAACAATTATTATCTATCTCAATTAAAATCTATAGAATCAGCTAGAGTTAAAAGTGGTGTCGCATTAAGGCAACGATGCCCTATATCACTTATTTTGTTTTTGTTATATTTAAGAAAAGTGCAGAAGGCAATAGAAAGATTAAGAAAAGGATTTGAGATACCATAAGTATAAGGAAAACGAGAGTATACATTATCAGATTATGTATTTGCTGATTGTATTTTCTTATGCACGAAAAATCAAGATGATATGGAAGCTGTACTGAAGTCTTACACAGAAATGGGTAAAGACATGCAGTTTAAATAAGCATTCAAACAAGAATGAAATAAACAACTGTTAGTAATTATAATATTTACCGAATAGTAAAATGCTATATGTTCATTGCCTGAGATGAAAACTTTTTTATTCTTTTAATTACATATAGATTGGACTGTTAATTTCACATATATATGTTTCTCTAAGTGTGTGTGCGTTCGCGCGGGTAGTAGTTTAACATTGATATGTGAGTGTCTATAATGCTTTGTATTTTTCTGCAGCTAGTTTTATGCATGAATAGTTTCTATATAAAATATTCGTGTTTCTATTATCACGTTTTTTTATTATTTTTAAAAGTTTATTTCAAAAGGAGGAAGATAAATTACGTAAAAAATTTAATACATCTGTATATTTTTTTCAGAAACCCTTCCACGCAATACTGCATCGCAATTGTGGTATTTGATATATAGATAATAAAAGAATAAGTAATGAATCCTTAACTTAGATAAAAACATTAATGTTTTATATTTCTTTTTTATTGACAAAATAATAACATATACCAATAAAATATTTTTATTTCTAATTACAAATCGTCTGAACTGATAGAAGTCAGATCCAATACTGCGGTAAGAAAATAATTTATTTAACTTCTTAGGACACCTTTATGCACGTTAATATACAGTAGTGTTAAATATTTACTTTTACAAAACATATGGCTGCCATGAATATAGTATTTATGTTACCAGCGTTAGTTTTATATTTTTCATTTTTTGAACGAATACACACTAGAAAGACCGTATTTACAAAATTATGAATACAGCATTCGAAAATTAACTTTTTTATTTAAAAATAAATGTATACTTATTGAAAGTTTATAATCATAATCATATTTCAAAATGTCTATCCATCTTTTCAAAACTCCTATTTCTCTCTCGCTCTTTTTTTTGTTTTATCACCCCCCCCCCCGGCCATCAAAATATTTTTATTTATAGTTTCACTCATTCAAATAAAATTATTTTTTAATATTGACATCTTTCTAAGAAGTCCGAAATTGCTTTATTTCATAACCCTCTCAACAGTTTCCTCACACAAAACATTAAATCGATTCTCGTATATTTTATGGATGAACTACTAAAAATCTATTTTTTATAATAGTATTATAGAAAGTTTCGCCAGATGTACTTAATATTTGTTGACATGAACGCCAAAGAGAAGGATAGTAGTTAATATCCAAAAGATGAATATTGTAAATTCTACTTTATGAAAATCATTACTCCAAAATTTACTTGATTTATTAGTGAATTTTTTTCATTTTACTTTAATGCAAACAGTAGCATTAGATAGACTAGAAGGTGTTACAAAGCCCTCTTATTATATTTCAATATTATTAGTTGACGCGGCAAATTCATGCCAACTAAAAATCATGTGAATGATATATATTATTTTCACACATCATAGCATCGGCCGGGAGGCGAACCCACACCCGTCTGCAACCAACTACTTACTTGCAAGACGGTTGCAATGACCTCTAGGCTGACAACGCTTAGCATGTGAAGGATAATTGCCCGAATATCTATTTATTTTTTCACATCTTACATTCATTCTTATGACGATAGACATAATCAATTTTAGGGCTGGTCAAACAATAACGTTCATAAATAATGTTTATCTTTGTAATAGAGTAAATCATGTCATAACATAGGTAGAAATAAGACAACGTGATCTTGTTCTTTGGGTTTCAGATAAAATTTTAGATCTAAACTAATCATTTTTCCATTTTTTTATTATGCATTATATTTTCAAAAGACTTTATGGGACTTTAATGTAAAGCACATGAATTAAGAATTTTTATTAGTCATTTATTAGAGTAGAGATTATTTATGAATAATATTTCTGTATTGAAATTTTTATTACATCACTCTCACACTATTGACTGCTTTCTATCTACTTTTAACACCTTGTGTAGAGATGTAATCATATACTGATGACAAAAAACATGTTAAAAAAAGTATAATCACCCAAATGCACCCTTCATACAGAACCAGTATCCACAATTGGCCCAGGCCACAACGTTCTCATGGTTTAATATATATATATATATTGTAACGAGCATAGACGTTCGTTACATTGTTGTTTTTTTTAAATTTATTAAACATGAAAGTAAATTAAAAAGTCCGCATTTAAAAATTTTCTTTAAGAATTAAAAATTGAAATTAAATATCATCTTAAACTCTTATATATTAAATCGCACAGATAATGAAAAATTATTAAAATAAAACTTTATTAAAGAAAAAGTATTTTAAAACTAAATTTTAAAAAGATTTGGAGATGAAATTATATCTTTAAATTTATCTTTAAATATATTTTTGATTTGGAAAACAGGTTAATTAATCAGAAATGGAAATGATTGTTAATTAGTTAAATGTAAACCAGCCTTCGGCATTTAAATGTAAAAACACCGGTCAGATAAGAAAACAATAAAAACTGTTAGCAAATAAGAAGAAATCCCTATTGAATCGGACCGCAGCGAAAGGACCATCCCATCGGTGACGTAATGTAAATTCAATCCTTCACATTAATATAAAAGGAAAATTTGGAAATTATTAATCAGTGACTGGAAATTGATTATTACGATGTGACTATATGTAGTAGTACGGAGTTGGAGGAATTGACAGACGCACGGTCAATTCTTTCAGCTGTTAAAGAAAGGAGAAATGAACTATCGTTTCCTACATTGAGGACCAACTAAATTAAAAAACCTCCGAATGAATAAATAAAACATCGGCTAAATGTATACCAATATCTTCAGGATGGCGTGGGAATTCCCGTTCAAACTTACAAACGACAGATAAAGATGAACTGTTTAAAACCGTAAGAACTTTACAATTAATGAACATTAAGTTAAAAACTTTTCGTATTTAAAATAATTGCATTAGTTTCCTATCTGACTAAAGTAGTTAAAATGTTATTTGATGTATTTTTTATTTATTTATGTAAAATCATTTCCATTTATTTATTTTTTATTCTTCAAGTTTTTATCATGATTTTTTTTTGTTCTTCGTTAAATTAATTATATAAATGTTAAACTTAAGTCGGGCGTGAATGGCTGTATAGATTTGTAAAGTTATATTAGGGGAGGGTAATCTTAGGTTATTTGTTTCGTGGTTAAATTGGGTCAATGGATTGGATATATTGGTGTGATTAGTAGATGTAATATTGATTCGCTACGGGCAGAATCGCTTCATACGCCGCACACTTCCGTTTGCCTATGGAAGGAATTATAAGTCGGATACCGCAGTTCCTTTCTATGGAGTTTTTTGTTTTATTGCTCTTCTTTGCAGATAGATGTAATATTCCTATCTCATAAGAGGTAATTTCTTCTTTTAACCTTTTGTGCTGCCGTATTTTATTACATTGAATACATCGATGTATCAGATGAATTGATGCCAGTTTGACTACGAATTTTAGCCTAAGGTTAAATAGGGATAGAATGTTTATTTTCAAAAGCAAATTTATGTGGTCTATTCAGACTCGATTCTAAATAAAAATGCATTAAATTTAAGTTGTTTATAGACGCTTGCATGGATTGTTTATCGGTTAACTATATTTGCGTTTTCATATTTGATCAAAATATATAGACATTCGATAAATAATGATACCTTATGGTGAGTATCTAAAATGTATTTATTCGGAGGTCTTTTAAGTCATTGGTGACAGTGCAAGTATCTTATGGTGAATACTACTGGGTTACTTATAAATTTCCCTCTGCAATTGCCAGTATCAATGATTTTATATTTTGATCGTTTATGTTTACTGTGAAATGTTTTTAACCGTGTAATCTATGTAACCGATCTATAGCAACATATTAAAACAAGCTTTTATAATCCCATCTGTGCGAACTTAATTAAAATGTAAAATTAGAATATAATAGTAATTAAATGTAAATTAAAGTCAAAAATCAAAGTTAAAAATAATGTTACATGTTAAAATGTAAAACTAATACTAAAATAATTTTAAATCTTATATATATGTGCATAAATAAATGTTTGTATGCTAATTACTGGCAGTGGCTTATTTTATTTATTTTTTAATGTTGAAATCTAATTAGATAAGATCTTATATTATTTAATCTCTGCTATTCCACTGAGCTAGTGACATGGGCTAACGACCGGATGCAAAAAATAAAAATTATTATTATTTTTTTTTTACTTACGTATCTGCCTACTTTATAAATTTTTCTAGGTTCAAACGCCTAGATGGCGCCCCGTAGTGCAGTTTACGTTAAGTACTATTCTCAAACATATACATAAAAATATATACACGACAAAAAGGAGCGGTATGGGAAATAGGGGTTTGAATACGGGTTAGTAGGTAGAAACATGAAGCACTATATATATATATATAGAGAGAGAGAGATAACCAATCACTACAGTTTAATGAAATTTCAATAGTCATTAAAGTTGTTATCGTAGAATTTTGAAACTAAATTCTTTTAAAAACTGAGTTATGGATGCAAATTAAGTGTGTTTTGGATTTACTATAAAGAAGAGTCATGGCTGCTTTTCAGAGAATGATCATAACACGAATGCTTTCATGAAAGGAAAACTGTCATTTTGTAATAGAAATAATGAAAAATGTGGAGCTTCATAATAAAGACCTAGATTTAAAGACAGACGATCAACTATGGATTAAAACACCAAAAAAAAATTGGAGGATTAAAATGGCAAAGAAGATAGAGCATTCTCTGATAATGGTTATATTATATCATTTTTAGTGTATTAAAAAGATTAATTATATGGATTTGAAAAATGATAATTCTATTAAATCCAATAATGGCTCTTTCATAATATTGGAGAATGGATAAATAGAATATTTAAATCATCTTTTGAATAACGATACAAGAATAGGAATTTAAGTCTATTAATGATAAGTACTTAATCTTCTCATTTAGATTTGGATAAAATAATCACCTTAATAAAATCAAAATATCTAACAAAACAAAACCGTCGATGTTTTGATCAGGTACTTGGAAAAAGATTAAAAGTATTGTGGTAATTTGTTAACTTTAAAAATATATATTTTTAAAAAATAAATGGATTGTAAAGTTATAACATCTTATCTTAAGGATTATTCCGTTTTTTAATTATCAAAGTTTTATTGCGTTGTAGAGAATCAAGAAGCTTTATAAAGGTGATTTTTGTTGCCAGGAATATACAGAACATAGTATATATATATATATATATATATTGGTTTTATCGATTTTATAAAAGCATCTCATTTATTATGAGCAGATTTATGGTATTGTTTAAAATTAGTTTATCTTCCATTAACATTTATTTTTATTAAACAGCTTTTACATGATGAAATGCGAGAAAGTGTTATTTGTACAGGTGGAAAACAGGAATTTGGAATTAAAATTTCGTGTTAAAGAAGATGTTCATTTCTCCAACACTTCTAACAATTTTTATAACTTCGGTCTTTGGAAAGTTTATTGCAACAAAAGTAATCAGGGATCAAGATGTGATATTTGATGATAAATTTTTAATTTCAATCGATGAAAAGCCAAAACAAAAACATCATTTTCTTAGATAGTAAATCTATCAGATCCTGATCATTGAAACAATTTTTATTAATTTGTCGAATAAATATCATGTTTGAATACAATAAATAAAGATCGATTTATTATTTATTAATGTTAAAAAAGTAAATTTTTTGTCAACCTCTAATGGAGAAAAAAAATCTTCAGTATTCCTTAGATAGATCGTTATTAAATTAATGACAACCAATTTAAATATCATAAAAGATTTTTAAGTAGAAAAGGAGATTTAGATTGTATGATTCTGGACACACTACAATGTGCAATTTAAATTGGATGTGTATAGAATTATTATTTTACTTGATTATTATACAGGAGTGAGACTTAGACATTTTCTTGATGTAATACAAAAGCATTAGTAATGTTTTATTTTAACGGACATTCAGCGCCATTTAAAAATACATTAGCAAGATCATAACCTGGAATTAATATATTCTTCGTCTTGCTGAATATATTGCTACTATAGAGCCTATTATGATAATGTCACATCTTCGTGGAATTGAACATAGGAAATTAGACATGAAATGAATAAACAATCCAAGACTTCTTAAAAAGGTATTTTATAATCCAGTTAAATATGATTTTGTCAGAGCTAAACTCCATTTACATTATAAAGTCTATCTCAAAAACATTTTAAAAAAGTATATGGTTGATTGTTTTATTGGAAAGATATGATGAATTGATTACATTGAAGAGTTACAATTGGACAAGGTATTAATGTACTTCAGGAAGAAATATTTTTTTTTGCATAAGGAATTCAAAAGTAGCAATGCAAACATACCAAAGAAAAAGAATAATGAACCAGCATGTTCTATATGAGGATGAATTTGTGATTCACAAATTGATATGGAAAGCCAATGCGAAACCTATATCTAATGTATTTATTTTTATTGAAATGCTCATTCTTGTTTTCTAATGGCTGGTAATAATAAATGTATAAATATATCCATAGTATGTTGCCTGTTTTTATTACTTAAGTGAGAGTTTAAGCAGTCATGTAGTATTCCATGCAGGTAGATGATGCAGATAGCACATTTATCCAGAGAATTTCAATAGAAATAGAAAGTTTTACTCTTCAGTCTAGAGAAAAAAGCAAGTTATCACTATAGAAAAGTAATTATCTATACCCTTTCCAACAGCAAAAATCATGGATATATACATATTTTATCTTACCCAGTCTGTCTCACAGAGCTATTAGATATGCATCTGGACATCATTTCTTATCTATAAAGAGCCCAGAAGATAATGGAACAAGTTCGTGTCAATATCTCAGATAATGTCTTAAATTGTAGCTGGATATAGTAAGGATGTTTTACTCATGTGGTGTCAACGTACCATAAGCAAAATCTTAGAAAAACTAACCTGCAACAATATAGATGATTAGATGACACATGTGCCTAGAAATAGCAACACTAGAAAAGAGAACTATTTTAACTCAATAGTAAACATTTTTATTCAAGAAAACTAATTATATTGCGAAAATGTTAGAAAATAGCTTCATGGTTGAATATGTATGGGAGTTATGTAGCAGAATCAATATTTAGATCTTCTACATAAGTTATGTTAGTAAAAAAATTATTGCTTAAATCGGAAAAGATCTAATTTTGAAGTATATATATTTGTACTTTTAAGAGCAATTATATTCATTATAATCTAGAGTCATCAAATGTAATCTTGATGAAACAAAGATCAACAATGTGGGAAACAATAAACTTTTTATCTCCATGCTGACTGATTTCTAACTTTGTCGCTGAAGACTACGATTCAAAGATAGTATTGGTGCAATTGAAATTTTATAAAGGAATTGATCATTTATTTGTAGACTTTTTCTCTCATTTCTTTTATTTTGACTTTTTATAAGAGAAGTATTCACATTTTCTGTGAGAGGAGAATTAAATTTTGCATTAACATAATAATTCAATAACTCTTTTTCATTGTAACACAGAGTGTTACTATTTACATTATGTGGGTGAATCGAGAGCATTTGCGTATCATTCAAAATCTAATTCAGTGAGTTACAATTCAATGACTATTGCTTGTTTATACAGAAAGTCTATATAAAAGTATATTATTGTTTAGTTCAGCACCAGTTATATATCTGTTTAATGTAGATATTAAAAGCCTATGACCAGAGGGAAGTTAAATTGATTTTTTTCTCTTTTACTATTATCAATCACTATGTTATCAATCTGTTAAAGCAGCTCTTTTATATATAAGGAGATATTTTTTCTCCATGAATTATATCAGTTAGAATTGTCAGTTACACATCCATGTTTTATGTTAGCTAGCATTAACTGAAAAGAATTAATAAAGAATACAGAGAAGCTAAAATAATTCCTGTAGATTGACATTTTAATTCTAATGTGGTAAACCATATACCAAATTTTGCCAAATCAAGAATAAATCAAAACTTATTTTTAATAGTTTATACTTTTTTACCACTCATTGTGCTGTATAAAACTGTTAAAATATGTTTGTAGCAACCTTTGAGTGTAACCAAAGATTCCTTAGTTTTAAGCTAATTTTGTTAACAATAATTTAGATCAAAATTTTCCTCAATAAATTTTATATATAATTAATTAAAAAGCAGTAATCTTCGATCAAAATAAAAGTTTAAATAAATGTGCATAAATTATTTAATACATAATGAAATGTCATTTATAAATGCTTGGATTAAAAATCGTTTATATGTAAAGTAGATATAATAGAGATTTAAAGTATCATAAACGCTCAAATTTAATCTAGTTTATGAGTTAAGATTGTTTAATAAATAATTATTACAAGTTTTGATGAATTAGAAGGAAGGGGTAACTAATTTAGAAAGTAAATATGATTTTAGTTAGTAAGAAATTGGATGATGAAAATCAAATCGATTAGGGAAGTAAAAGTTTAGCTACAGAATATTTATGGAAGAAGTTTGTATAAGACATCAAAGGTTAATAAAAGCGTTCAAGCAGAATTGCGTGTGCGAATGTGTGAAGTGAATACATGTAAAATTATAATTACAGAAATAACTATTAATTATTGTTGGATATGTATGGCATCGGTGGAAAGCTGGTTGAAAGAGCGATCATTTTATATTAATTTCAAATCCGTAGAAGCTGATTCTCATTCAAAATCTCGAGTTTAAAATCAGTCTGTTATATTTTTTTTTCCTGTTTTTTAAAAAAAAATATTTTTGTTCTTTCAAGCTGGTTTTCGTCTGGAGAAGGAAAAAAAAATTTGACAAAAATCATGTGATTTCAGTCTAAGTGTCAATAATTAATTTAAAAACAATAGTAGATAACCAATTAAAATCGGAATAAATGGTTTGATTGACAGCAGGGATCTATAAAACTTAGCCATTTTCTAGGTAGGGGCTTCTTCATTTTCAAACATGTAACTCGTTTGGATGTAAAAATCATTAATTTAAACTAATAGAAAGTTTTATAGTCCTTCCTGGCTCAATCTGACTAAAATTTGAATCAAAATTTATATTGTTTTGTAAATATGGTTCGTGCTTGAACTCCTCGTATGGGGTATATATTGATTAGTTGATCATCATCATGATGTTTAATACAACCGTCAATGCATCAATCAATCGGAAAGTAGAGCTACATCGGCTGAAGACAAAATTTTACTTCGATAAAAGTATGGAAATCAAAAACTTAATGAATGTTTGTTTTAATTCTCACGATGGATAATTATTATTATTATTATTATTATTATTATTATTTGTGTTACAAAAGTTATAAAAAGAAAATAATTATTAAACAAGAAAGTTTTAACACTGAACTAGGATACAAATGTATATGCTAAATCAGGCCTAAAAATGTTGTCTGCATCATAAATATTATCTATCAATAAAAGTTAAATAGTTGTTACGTGAAAGAGTATTTGCATGTTTATCAAACTGAAATATTATAAACTCTCAAGAATTTTCAACAAATATACTACTAGAATTTATATAAAAATACCTCAAGTAAAATCAGCTTTGAACGAAAGACTGATTCGTTAGCAGAATGAATTAAAACGAAGCTAATGAAATTATATTCTAATGGTAATTATTATTATTATTATTATTATTATTATTATTATTATTATTATTATTATTATTATTATTATTATTATTATTATTATTATTATTATTATTATTATTATTATTATTATTATTATTTAGGTATTTGAAAGAATGTGTTAGTTTAATACTAATTGCCTATAAGGAAAGGGAAATAATCGTCATTCTTAAACATAAAAATCGTATGCATTAATTAATAAAATGTTCTCTTAAATTGCCAGGGATTAATTGTCGAATGTGTACACACATAATTATTATGGGATAATTGCCACTAAAGGAATATGAAACACACTTGGGATGACTATGCTGAAAAGAAAGGCTATAAGTATTTTTTTTATTAAGTGTTACTTGTTTATATGCCATTCATTTAATGTTTTATAGAACCATTTATTATACGTCTAAGGTAAGTGTTAGTGAAATATTTATTTTTTTAAAGTAAGTTAGCTTAGTAGTTTTTAAAATATGCGTTCTTACGAATAATAAAATATTGCTTTAGACTACTGATACGAAAGAGAAGCTATTTATTAGAACGAGTTATTAGTGTAGACTTTAATTCAATAAAATTGATATGTTTTTAACTTTGAATGCATGTTGTTGAGAAAAGATATATCCATGAGTTGATAGAAATTTATTATAAACGATACTCAATTCTTATTTTTATTATTAAAGACCTAAATTTATATTATGTGTAAGCATATTTAAGCTTATAAAATTATTGGCTAATACATCAGTGTAATAGTATATGTATAAGAGTAGTTTAGTTTAAATTATTATATGTGTGTGGATTGGTTGTTACCCTCTTGTATGCTTGGAGTTGATTGAGTTTTCACTACCAGGTTAGTTGAGCTGGAGGATACCTCGCTCATTAAGTAGTTGTTAGAATTTAAAGTCGTTAGAAGTTGTGAATGAATTTCCCACCCTATGTTTATGTTACAACCATAAGATGATTTTGTGTTAATGGTAATAGTGCTTTGTGCAAACCCATCGATATTTATATGCCCAGTGACGAGTCCTAGCATATTGCAGCCCTTACGAAAAGGAGCTTTTATTTTATGGGTCATTGCCAACACTTATCTTGATTCCGAATTCTTTTTCTTACGGTTGTATATTTGTTAAAGAATACTAAGAATAAAGAATGTTAATTTTGCTGGTAGGGTCATAGAATGAGTTCATAATTTCTTTATAGCTTGTAAGCGTTAAATATAATCTGTTGTAGGATGTATTACGCCTAGCTCAGCTTTATATAATTGATTAAGAGCCATTAAAATAATAGACTTTGAATTTCAAATTTAGAAATAAAATATCTTTTATTTGTGATAAACAGTGTGCATCGAATTTTCAGATTACAGCAAAGAAGATCTTTGCTGGACTGGTAAGCTAAATAAAATATTGCTCTTGTTTGGAGACATTGGATATACAATAGTTTAAAACTTAAAATAGTCTATTAAAGCATATTAAGTTGCTCAAACTAATACCGAATTTATAAATTAATTGCTTAGCTAGAGAGTTATTTACGACCAGTATCTGTAAAGATATATTAGTGAATATAATCTCCAGTTAGAATTAAAGCAAAGAAAATTTGTTAGAGTTTAATATAAATAATCAGTTAATAATTGTTTATAGTATTAAATATGGTCTATAGCTTCGTAATAGTCAGAACAGTAGAGTCACTTATTGCCAAATACAAGAATGCCGTAGCAGTTGTGTATTCCATCTTATAATAATGGGAGAATATTTTACATTTTGTATTTTGTTACTACTAGAGAAAAGGAAGTGCTACGGGGATGTAAATTATGCAAATACGTTTTATAATTATTACTGTTAATAAACTGTTATAATTTTTAAATAAAAGCCTAGTCTGTGTCTCAATGTTTTGAGGATTCTACAACTTCCAGAAATGCATTCACAATCATAATCACCATCATAAAGCATACTTCATTACACTGAAAATTTGAATGTTATTATATTTAATTTTTTATAATTACGTCATAATAAAGTACTTAAGAGATTAATTTATTATTTAAGATTTCTACAAAGCGTTTATTAAAAAAATAAAAGATTGAAAATTATTTAAACACTGCAAACTCAGATAGTATGAATATGTGGATTATAGTATGATAAATTTAGTACTATTAAAATTAAAGTTATTATATGCAGCAGGTAGCCATGTGATATCAAATGCAGTGGGTGGACATAAAATTCCTTTCTCCACCTGCAGTACTCAAATGCTTTCCCAATTGAACTTGATTAGTCAAATTTCATATTTTGAGAAAATGCATATATATATATATATATAAATGATTTGATTTATAATCATATATTATAACACAGCAAATATACAATCACTTTTTTTTTTAAAATATATATGTTCTCCAATAATATCAACAAATTAAAAATCCTTCTTCTTTTTCTTTTCAAATACTTTATTTTCTTATATCAATACTGAACATATTTATATAATACAAAACTCCAAAAATGACTCTTAAGAAGATAAAAACAGTTGAAACTTTGGAGTTTTGTATTATATAAATATACGTTCAGTATTGATATAAGAAAATAAAGTTTTTAAAAAGAAAAAACAGGATTTTTAATTTTTTGATATTACTGATTTATAATTTAAAATGAAAAAATCTATTATTTTCCTTTTTTAAAAAAAATACTTCCATTTTCTTTTTACTCTTTAGTCAGGGATAATCTTAAAAAAATACACTTGTTGATTTTAGAAATGTAGAGATTAATTTACTTGTGGCAAAACTGGTATCATCAATCTGTCATGTGACCCGATTTCTGGAAATTTATTTAGAGAAGAAATAGTACCAAAAATGTTTACACTATTTTTTTAGTTTCTATCTACATTTCAAAATTGTGCATAAGTTAAATGTTAATTTTTAATTTTAAAAATAACAAACTTTAAGTGAAAGAAAACGCGATCAAGATGGGAAAAATTTAATATATAAATCCCATACTTTGTCACTAAGGGAGGGATCTAGGAATGCCCAAATCTGATTTTGCAAGGATAAAAAATTTGAACGATCTCCTAGACCGAAGTCACTGAATGATCAACTCATTCTCTAGGGAAATTGGTTATCTATTTTAATTTCTTGAAATTCTATTTTCTATTCAGATTATTTTATTTCTATATTGCTGATTTTATATATGTGTGATGCAATAATTTTGATATAAACTAATAAAAGAGTAACATATTAACTTAATTTAAACTCTAATGATGCTATTGATGATATTCTGTAATAAAATTCAGGATGAAGACTGTAGTTAATATGAACATTATTTACATAGTATGTATTAGTCTTCACATTAAGGTTTGAATTATTATTATATCTGTTAGTTAGATAAAAGTACTAGCTCAGAATGATTCTTTTTTTAAAAAAAATCCCGCCATGCTGTTGTTTTTACATTTTATAACTACTTCTATTTTTCAAATAGCTATGAGCTCATTGTTATCTATATTTAATGTGAATTATTATACTTGTCATCATTATAGTGTTGAAAGTCAGGTAATTTTTTTCAAATGTACTATATTACCACCATTATTAAATAGTCATCTTTTTTTTTTGAGATTTCCTATGTTTTTGTTTAATTTCATAGGCTTTTATTATAGTTTTTATTTTATTTTTTGGAGATTTAGTGTGTTTTTGTTGGACTTTTCATTGAACTCTTTATGCAGGGGGGGGGTTCTAACCATTTCTTACCTCAGATGTTCTAATTTTCCATACATGTCAGTGATTTTTGCATTTTATTTTTCCATCAATGTTTCAGGCATTTTTGGATAGAAATTTTTCACCTTAGGTGTTTTAACTTTCCATCGATTTCAATGATTTTTGCATTTTAATTTTTCATCAGTTTAAATGATTTTGCATTTCTTGCTTCAGGCATTTTAAATTTCAATTTATTTCGTTTTAATTTTTCATAGATTTCAGCAATTTTGCATTTCTCACCTCAGGTATTTTAAATTTAAATTTCAGAGATTTGAGCCATTTTTGTATAGAAATTTATCACTTACAGGCTTCTTGGTGGTTCTGCAGTGTCATCTGGTGGCTTGTCCAGTGGAGGGAAAGTACCCTTTTTAAAAAAAAAACAAGTAAACACAGAAATTGGTTATTTTGCACATTTAGTTGATTTATAAAAAGTTAACTAATAAATAGGGTATGAAATAGTTAATAATGTTGTTATATGTAAAAAGTTAGTATAGCTTATGTGCAAAGTAAACATATGACTGTAATTATTACTGATATAATAATTTATATTTCTTAGAATGAATGTTACTTATTATTTAAAATAATAGGATTGTGTTATTATATGTGCCAAGAAATATTTTTATTTTATAGTATAATAATTGAGTTTATATAACAAATAGAGTAGAGAATGTAAAATTAATTTAAAGTCAGTTTTTAAAATGTTTTCTAAAACACCCAGATAATAATTAAATTTTAGTATAAGTTAGCCTTAAACTTGTTAAATGTTATTTTAATATTTAATATTTTCAAATATTTTATTTGTAATTATTATAAGTTCTAATTCACTATATAAAAGTAAATTATAAGTTAAGTTAAAGGTTTAAAATGTCACTTCCTGTTGTGTTTGTACATGCATGTGAGGTATAAAACTTATTTTACTATTAATTAATTATTTTTATTTTTAAGTTATATCAACTCATTAAAAATAAATAAACAAGTAATAAAAATATTAGCTTAAAAGTAAATCTGATAACTAAAATAATTATTAATTTAAATTTTGGGATATAGATATCCTAAGATATTTCAATTAATAAATAAGATAAGTTTAATTTTATTTCAGTATTTTTTATATAGTATTTATTTTTTATTACATGAGAGAAAGTTGCAATATCTAAATTAATCTGACATCATTTATTAATTGATTGTCTTATAAACAATTCAAAACAAAGCAAAAACTCTCCATATAGTAGTGCAATCTTGTGCTAACAAAAGAAACCAATGGATGCCAGAAGGCTGTGCATAAAATACCTATCTAGTACCTACTCATCCAATATCCACAGACTAGTTTCTGGCTTGCGGCCTTCATCAGTGAGGAGCCTTGGATCTGAGAGTTTTTGCTTTGTTTTGAATTGTTTAATAACAATTATGTGCTAGTATGAGATAGTGATCATGCAATGTTTAGTGATTGTCTTATAGATGGGTTTTTTAAAAAAGTACAGTTAAAAAAATAAGTTTTGATTATTGTCTATTAAAAAAGAAATTGGCAACTGAAAATTTGGAGAGGCTTGCAAAGAAAATTGACAATAAAAAAAAGTTTTGTTTATTTTAGGTCGGTCCTGAAAAGTGTTTTTTAAAATTGCTCTGAAATCTTCTCAGGCACAAGTTTGTAAGCATTAATTTTTAAAAAAAAAAATATTATTTTCTTTCAAAAGTGTTATAATTTTAAATTTATTTCAACGCACATTGATTACTAAGTAATATTTAGTAAGGCTTTAACCTCAACAATATGCATGTAAAAATGCAATATTAGGTACCTCTACAGGTCTTAACCACAAGCTTATGCTTTGGAAGAAAAAGTGAGAACTCTTCTTTACTTCAACCTATTTTCTATTTAAATAGGTGAAGCGAAGCGGTTAGATCTAAGAGCGTGAAGCTATTAAATACTTCACTGATTAAGTCCACATTTCTTATTACACATTAATACTCACAAAATCTTGATTTACAATGAGTCAATGTAAATTATATCTAAGTATCTTCATGCCTGCAATGCACTGATGCTAAGGATAGGTAACTCATTTCTTTGAAATCTGACCTTCAATTAGCTTTCTTAATTATTGTAAAAATGCTATGAGGGAATTTTATCATTGTCATTAATTATTTTATCTTCAGTAATAACCATGTAAATAATATCTACTACGAAATAAGTTTAAACCATAAACAGTTGTTCTATTCATTTATGAACTTTACTTATGCAGGACTATTTATCAGTTTATATTTGCTTGGTTTTCTCATAAACAGGGTAAATGTTATGAAAATTAAAATGCATAGAGACTAAGCTATATATTTTAAAAATTTCGTAGACAATATATTAATTTTGCCTGACACTAACCAAAACATTCTTCATTATGTTAATTTATCTGTTTCTAAACTAATATAATAGAATATTTTGTAAAGCAACTATTTAAGGAAGAATTTTTAAAAAAATGCTTATACTATTAATAATAGTCTAAAATGATTACTCAGCTGCAGCTTTTCTTTTAATTTGTGATTTGAAGAATATAGTTCATGGGTAAAAATTATGAGAAGATATTAATGCATAAATCTATACCTAAAGGTGGTAGAAGTTATTCTAAAGACATTATACATGCTGAATTCTCTACTGATGAAATTGCTTGCACTTTTATTTTAAGAAAAGTATAAGGGAATAATCTGGAAGAGTCTTAATATTTTATATGAGTAAATGTTTAAAAAGAAATGCTTAAAAATGTGTTCTTAAAAAAAAGAAGAA
This sequence comes from Epiperipatus broadwayi, assembly GCA_028023455.1. Taxonomy (NCBI): domain Eukaryota; kingdom Metazoa; phylum Onychophora; class Udeonychophora; order Euonychophora; family Peripatidae; genus Epiperipatus; species Epiperipatus broadwayi. The sequence continues at coordinate 40,557 of JAQFVV010007224.1, read as the reverse complement.
ATGGAATAAAAATGAATCTATATAATTGTTTGAGTAAACACACACACACACACATATATATATATTGTACCGATCGGAATGAAAGTGAAGATCGAATCTAACCGCAAAAACCATATCTGCAACTACCAGGGCGCCATCTAGGCATTTGAGCCTAGAAAAATTTATAAAGTAGGCAGATACGCGCTGTTAAGATTCCACTTTATTTAAATATTCCGATCGTTAGCCCAAGTCACTAGCTCAGCGGAGACGCAGAGATAAAAATCTATAAATTTTATATCTTAAATATAAAGGAATAAAAGCCACTGCCAGAAATTAACACATAAAAATATTTATTTACGCACATATAAAATAATATTTAAATGTTGAGGAATAAATTTAATGTTTATAATTTTATATTGAACTTTATTTCTAAATTTAAGTAGATTTCAAATAATGAGTTTACTATTTATTTAGAGGGTCGAGTATGAATGGACTACATAGGTCTGCATTTGAAAGGAAAATATTCTTCCCTGATTTAACCTTAGGCAACAAATTTCGCAACCAAATTGGCGCCAATCCATCTGATACATTCATGTATTCAATGTAGCATGATACGACAACACAAAATACCATATTGTCAGGAATGTGCATCTGAACAATAAGTAGAAATAGAGAAGATATTGACTCTCCACCAACAGGAATGTGACATCTGTTGGCAAGTAGATCAATAAACTAAAAACTCCATAGGAATGGACTGCGGTCTTCTGCCGACTTACAAACCCATCCATAGGCAAACAGAGGGTGTGTGGCGTATATCTATAATCCTGCCCGTAGCGGAACTACATCTACTAATTACACAAATATATCCAATCCATTGAACCAATTCAACTACAAAATGAATAACCTAAGATTACCCTCCCTTAATACAACTTTACAAAACTATATAGCCATTCACGCCCGACTTAATTTTAACATTTAAATACGTTCGCACAGATTTGTTTAAAAATGTTGGGTATAGATCGATTACATAGATTCCACGGTCAAAAACATTTCAAAATAAATATAAACGATCAAAATACAAAATTATTGATACCGACAATCGCAGAGGGAAACTTATAAGTAACCCAATAGTATTCACCATAAGATACTTGCGTTGTCACCAATAACTTAAAAGACATCCGAATAAATACATTTTAGATACTCACCGTAAGGTATCATTATTTATCGAATGTCTATATATTTTGATCAAATATGAAAACCAAAATATAATTAACCGCAAACGAATCCATGCAAGCGTCTATAAACAACTTTAAAAATTTAATACATTTTAGTTAAAACATAATATACACAAAAAAAATGAACTGGAAATGATTGCTTAAACATTCTACATAAAAAAAAATATCAATAATTGAATTTGCATTCTTTAAATCAGATAAGAGTTCTTATTTTCAGTTATTAATTACTTGCAATTTTAGGAAAGTTATTAGATAGATACAATAGTTCATACTTTACGGATTTAATAGATTGAGAAGTCCATCTTCGTGATCACTTTAGTAGATTTTGTCCTTCTTTGAAATGAAACTGCGACTTGCCATGCATTTGGTCAGGAACTGTCATCCAGAGGCCTCAGCTGGTTGTCCGGAAAATTAAATTTATTGCAGACTTCCACATCGTGAAAATCTGCAATATAGCTAGTTATAACGATCTATTCATAGACAGCTCTAAGATAACAATTATAATAATCATTTTGCTTTTATATTTTTCTTAGCCTCTTATCATTTGATCATAGGATTCAATCGGCAATACGTCACTAATCCTCTGGTGTTTCAGTTACGGTCCGTGCTGAATTTCTGGTGTTTGCATTGGTCATTTAATTTCCTTGTACTCTCTTATCTAACTTTTCATCTGACTTTTTAATTAAACAGCTTTTAGATAATTAATAAACAATCATTTCCATTTATAGATTACAGGAATTAATTAATACCTGTTTTTATTTTAACTTACGTTATTTTTTTATTAAAATATTTTTATATTTCAAATACGTTCAAATACTTTTTTTTTTTTGTTTATGAAAAAAAAATACTTTTAAAGTTTAGCATCTGTGCGAATGTATATACGTATAACAAACATTTTTAATTTTAGCGTTTAGTTTTTTACTCTTATTTGCGAACTTTTAAGTTTTTATTTTAAATAAATGTAACGACATATTTATATATCGTTACAATATATATATATATTTGATAGGTGCTTGATAAGCTAAGGTATATTTTAATCATTCTTAGTCAGTGGAGATTCTCATATCTCACTGATAGTTATTTTTAATGTATGATATTTTACTCAATTATATGCAAAACAGCCAAAGTAATTATCATAAGTTTTTCCATTATATTTTACACAAATGCTATATTAATTATAACCGTTAATATTTTTATATGCACTAAAAATTACTTTTCTCATGGTTGATTTACCATATTATTAGTATCCACTAGCTACTATAATTTCGATATTTAATATTTTATTATGTGTGCATTGTACTTTTGCCCAGCATTTTCAAATGCAATTAATATTCTTAATTAGTTCTTTAATAGTTGTTTGACTTAAGTTGCATTGCCAGTCATTGATTAATATGTATTGAAATTTAAAATTCTTGAATATGATTTTAGTCAGTTGAAGTGATGTTGGTATTTTGTTGTTGTTAGTTTAGCATTTGTTGGCTCACTGAGCAAGGCCTTACTGATTTTAATTATTTTTATGGTTGATGGAGTAGACAAAGTTTTCCATACATATTATATTGCTGTTCCATGAGGTGATAGGGTTCATCTCCAGTGATGATTATTACATATATAATTAATATTTGTATTTGGTGTTTTTCATGTTTTCTGATGCACTGTTACAAGGTTCAGGCATCCTCTTCTCTGCCTCAAAGATAGGTATTTTGGATGCAACCACAGTTTTGCAAAGTTGTTCAGCTCTGTGGAACATATATATATATATATATATATATATATATATATATATATATATATATATATATATATTGACCTATCCCTCATGATGTATTAATGCTATTTACCACCACAGTAGGTGAGGTTGCATGTGTTTTAAATATGTTATGACAAAATATGTTTGTTTTCTTCATGTTGGGCTTAACTATTTTAGTGCTTAAAGGTATATCAATGTCTGCACTGTGGTGTTATGATAATTTATTATTCACAAATCAAACAACAACAATTAATATTTTTAAGTATGTCGATTTATACATATGGCTATAAGATGCAATACATACATAGTAATTAATGTGTTCATGCAGAGTTTTCACTGAGGGAAATGTATGTCCTCCAATTTTCAAACATTTGGTGTAGTAATTTTATGTGGACAAGAATTTTTTGAAATATGTGTGTGAATGATCTCTGATGAGTGGTCCATGCATTTAATTTAATTTACTTAAGTACTTACTAGCTATAATTCTAAATAATAGAAGTATAATTAATCATAATTTTTAAAATTTATGCTGTATTTGCCAGTCCTGGCACAAATTTTGTTTAGCGTATTGCATTAAATATGAACAGATTATTTTATTATCCTGGTTGCTAAATTTGACACCAGTATTGTGCAATGTACCAATGAACTAAAGTTATGTTTTATAAAGCTTATGCTATTTTAATGAAAAGTATAGAAATTTTAGTATCCTTAAATATTTTAAAGAGTTTTATTTAAATAAATTTAAATATTAAATTAGCCTCTATTCACTCTGTTGTTTTTTAATAAACAATTGAAGAGAGTCAATGATGTACAATCAATTACTTTGTTTAACTTAATTTTGGAAGTTTAGTCGTAAACTAAAGAAATGAAAGAAAATATTGTTGGTCAAAATATTTAAATGTAACAGCACTATCTTGGCATTGTTTTCCTTAATTTTTATAAATATTTTGTTATGTCATATGGTTAATAATTCAAATTTTCTATTGTTTAAAAAGTAAAGTTCAGTTACTGTTTATTTTATTTTGTATGCTATTGTTTTGAGTTCACAAAGTTCACAAGGTTAATAATGTTCACGATATTCACAATATTTATTATTTATATTAAGGTATACAGAATATTTTATACTGGGTTAAATCAAATAAAGCCAAGCTTATAATTGTGATTCCTAGATTGAAGCACATTAACAGATAATCACATATTCCCAGATACTTAATATAATATTTATTTCAAGATTGATTTTATGCTATTCTTATCTTTTAAGCCTGAAGATTATATAACATAAGATGAAGACTATTTGTGATTTGGATGATTATTTATTATGTTTCAGACTGTACATTATCTTGTTATATTTTAAATTGAACTCCATCCTGCATTTAATTTATAAGAAGGTTGTCTGTGAGTAGGTGGAAAGGCATAAAAAGCCCCCTTGTCCTTTTCCAGCTCGAATGATGTCCTATGTAATAGGCTGAAATTAATTTAAATTTTGATTACTTAATCAAATCTTTAAATTAATATATATATATATACATGATTTAATGAAAGATAATTATCTTATAATGGGGAAGCAGTCATTACAAGTGTAGTGCTTTCATCCTATACTTGACCAGAATATCACTCCCTCATTTATTCATCCATGCAATATTTTATTGAGCAATGTTAAACCTTTATCTTTCACAAGAGTTTAGATAAACCCTGAGATTGTTTACTCTTGTTGTCATTGTTAGTATTGTTTAGTGAAACAGTCCTTAAACAAATAGGCATTTGTTTTAATCAGAATATATTATCTGATAGGAGGCTAATTCTGATAACTATTGAATAATGATTTAATATGTACATTATATTATTTATGTTAGATTATTGAATATGTTACAATAGTTGTCTGCATTGGTGTTAGATTTTGTTTCTATCCCATTGTATATCTCTGTATCATCATTAATTTTTGATTTTATTGTAATCCCACTGAGTTCCGTCATTAAAGAGTTTCTATTATACTAGAAAATTAGAATAGATTTCTTACCATCTCTTTTCATTATCACATCATTCTTCATTTTTCTTATTATCCCTCATCATCACCCTTCATTTTCTTCTTCTTTCATCATCCTTCATTCTCTCATTTTCCTTCGTTTTTATCCTTTTTTATCTTTTTCATTCTTCTCATCTCTTTCATCATCTTCATCTTTCATCTTTCATATCATCTCTCATTATTCTTGTCTTCATCTCATTTTTTTCATCTTTTATTTCTCTCATCATCTTCATCTTCTTTCAACTTTCATATCATCATCTCATTTTCTCTCATCTCCCTTCATCTTTCATCTTCTCTTCATCTCTAGAATTGTCATAGAATATTCACCATATCTCTTCTCCTCCTCCTCATCCTTCTTTTATTCTTTTCATCTCACCTTTATCATCTCTTCTTTCCTGCCCCTTGTCCATTTCTTTATATAGGTTACAATATATATAACAAAATAAATGTGTGTTATAGTATGTGTGTGTAAACTTATAAATAAATCTTAGAAAATACAGTAATTAAAATTTGTTAAAAAGAACAAAAAATATAAATGTAATTTAGAAGTGCTTTCAATTAATCTTGGAATCTTTGTCAACTAATACTTTGAAAAGTCAACTTTCCCATAATTTCATGATCTTAATGTTTGTTGCCAGCCTATTGATTAAATCTAGTTTGTATTTATATATTAACATGGCTGCCTTGGTTTTTCTTTTATTATTATTCCTTTCATTTTGCAATATTTTTATATTATTATAACTGAAATCAAAATCATATATATATATATATGATTTATTATGCTCATATAAAAACAGAAGCTGACAAATTATCATTATCTTTAGAATTTTGTTTCATATTTTGAACTCTTTTTAATAACAACAAGTGTTCTTTTGTTCTTCTCTCCAATATGGATCTTGATTCACCTATATATTCACTACCACACCTACACATTCATTTACAAATGATACAATTTTTATTTGTAAATAAGGTTTTATCTTTACAGTTATTTATTAATTTATTTAATGAAAGTGGTACATAAAATACAATGTCACATATATCTTTTGAAATTTTCTCTATGAAACTTGCCTATTGATTTGAAATATACAGTATTGATATCCAAATTTTATTATCAGAAAAATTAACAACATTATTTTCCTTATTTTTATTTTTGTATTTATATTTCGAATTAAAATTTTTAATAGTATAATAAATATAATTGTAATTATATCCAACATTTAATAATTCATTATGTTGGATATAATTATGATCATATTTATTATACTATTAAAAATTTTAATTCGAAATATAAATACAAAAAATAAAAATAAGGTTAATAATATTATTAATTCTTCTCATAAAATTTTTTTAGATATCAATGCCATATATTTCGAATCAACAGGCTATAAACTTAATATATTCAAAAAGCAAATACATTTTAAGTATAATGACATGGAGCAAACAACATAATGTCAAAAAATTATAATAAATTCTTAAGAAGAGCACAAAATTAACCTTTTATGCAATATACATGTAAATCAAACAGCAGATTTTTCAGAGTTAATTGTATATAATACTTATGCTTTGTAGATAATAAATATTCTTTTATTCAATAGGTAGGTAAGTTTAACAATACTAAAGTTTATACTGCCAAAAATGTAGACTAAATTAGTATTAAATATAGTGCTAAGTTGTAGTTTATTTTTAAGGCAAACAAAATATTTAGGGGCACAATAACTTAATTTCTAATGCTAGGAAACATACATATTTATATCAGCATTCAAAATACAGACGTAATTACAAATAAATACATAGTATTCCCTTCATAAAATATTTTTGTAGCAAATAATATATAATATTATTTTAAAATATAGATAGCTTGTATCCAATTTTATAAATGAATAAAAATAAACATTTCATTCCCTAGAAAATAATACTAATGCGATAATAATTTTAAAATAAGCATTCATAAAATATATGGAGAAATAATTCACTAACTACATAAGGAAACAATGATACATTGACAAGTAATATTTTTGACTTCCTTTATCACTAATAGGGTTCTATCATTTTAGGTAACAGATCAAATGTAATAATAATATGAAATTAAACCAAAAAAAAAAAAAAAAACGTCAGGAAAATGAACGCAATATTTAACACTTTAAATAAAATCTTGTGTAGAGAGTCCTTGGAGAAATAACTTATAAAATCTTTTCAAAAGAATGTAAAATAGTTAACACTTATGACATTTAATTTAAGAATTATCTTTCTTAAAATAATGTTTGATTATGATAAAATAAATATATTGAAATTAAGGAAATGTTCTTACAATACAAATATAATACCATTGGTAAAAATATGCTGTTGTCAAATAATTGAGAGACAACAAGTCACTTGTTGAAATGTACATGCATTGTTTAGAACAATTTCTTATAGTGTAAGCATGGAGTAGTTTGAAGAGTGAAGAAACTAAATTATAAAACCTCAATAAGTAGTTATCTTAGCACTGCACAATTACTGAAATTAAGAAATAATAATTGTTATAAAAATCAATATTTGAATGCACTGAAGAAGAATAATGATAAGAATACTGATGATGGTGTGTGTGTGTGTACTCATTAAAACTTGTATAAAGTAAATCACTTGATAGAAATTGATTGGATGACTGTCAATTTTCTAGCTAATTTATGTCATTTAGTTCTATAAAATGTTAAGTATTTTAGGTACTGAATAACACATTCTAAAAATAAGTAATTTAAATTATGTAGAGAGTAGACAAAAACAATAATTACACATTAAATCATTATTACACTTTCATTACATAATAAAATAAAATTATTATATCAGTCAAATGATAAGAATGTGTATTTAAATATTCCTTTGTAAGATCTCAGAATGTAATCTATATAATATTTTTTTAAAAATTGATATATTTAAAATTTTGGTTATTTTAATTAGCATTTAATATATATTTTAAAATCAAGAAGTTCTTTTAAATAACTACTTGCATGCCCCCTCACACATAAATAACTTCTTTGAAATTTATTGGTTAAACTTTAAAATTTTCTAGAAGAATATCTAAATAATAATGCTTCAAAATTTAACATTTATAAAATTTACTTTGAAAAAAGCTAACTCAAATATTTTAAACTCATTTTAGGATTTATTCATAATATATTAATTTAATAAAAAGATGCATAAATGAAGTTATGAATATTTAAACTTTATTATTATGACATGATTTTCATAGGTAATAGTTTATGATTGGATACTCATAATTACAATGAAGTCAAATTAACATGTCTAAAAAGTATTGAAATACACATACAAGGCTGTTTTAAGTGTGGAATGATATATAATAGCAACTATAACATGCATAAATAAATCACAGCTGCACCATTATTGCAATAATTTTTATTTTATGAAAAATAAACCATATATATATACTGTTACAAAATTTAGCCTGAAGTTTCTGAAATAAGAACTGGCAATTACTATATATACACACACACACACATATATATATATATATATATATATATATATATATATATATATATATATATATATATATATATGACTGTGGGTATGAGAATGTTCATGGGCAAATTACACATTGTCTTAAAGTTATATATATTGAAAAGGATGCAAAAAGGAGTTTGTTATTAACTGAAAGGAGACTGTTTAATTTCTCTTGGAGGCCTTAAAGGAGCCGATCAGGGCAAATTCCTAATGTCCATTCCATATGTTCCTGTTGTTGCAACTGTTATTACTATGTGATTATTCATATTGAAGCAGTCAATCTTAGCTTGAGATTGATCTTCATGTTTCCACCTACTAACCTTTATTCAAACCCTATATTCCATCCCACTGCTTTTGTTGTGTATATAAATTTTATATATATATTTGAGATGCATGCCTAAATTTATCAATTTTAACTTTCAATAACATTTTATAATTATTAATTTTGATTATTCATTCTTTTTATTAAAGCACATAGGTGTGATTCAAATATATATATAGGAGCAAAATACTAACAAAATATTGATTTTTTTGTAAATATTTTATTATACATCAATTTTAAACTTTTTCTTTTTAATGTACCTTTTTGTTCATTAAAATGTATATTTATAAAATCCAAGATGGAAGATGCTACAGTTAATTGTCTAAAAATAATTAAAGATTTGGAAACACTATTGTTTTAATCTGGGGAAGGTATTTTTAATTAAAGTTTTTACTTAAAATGGGATTAAGATTAAAGATTTTCTTTGTTATAAACATTTTTGTCAAATCTATTTTTAATCTGAAAATAGATTTGATTTTTTTTGGATGTTATCTAACAGTTGCCTCTTTCAAAACAATGAACTAATTAATTAAAAGCATTCCAGAAACACCTGTGCAAAGTATAAAATGGCCAAATTTTAAATCACCAGCAGATTAGCTATTATTGAGAGAACTGATTGCTACTAGACACCACATTGTTTTGAAATCTAAAAATGCACTAGTAAAATTTTTTTTCCGACCCTTGTGGGTCATCTTCCGCTGCCGTAATATTTTGCTACATTGAAATGAAGTATAAGCCCGATCTACAGCTGGCTGCCACTGAAGAACTTGCATTCCAATTGCCAAGCACATGCCATACTTTAAATAGGACTCTTAAAATAGGAAGGTAACTTTTCAAGCTGTCACCTCAAACTAAATCTAGCCTAACTCATCTATCAAGATTTTTTCTAATGTATTTAACTTTGTTTTTGTTTTAATATGTAATTTGCTCTTAAGTAATTTATTTTATTTAATTCTCACTCATATGCTCTTAACTTTCCTTAACTTTGGTGCATCATTTATTTACATGTATTTATTATTTGATTTATATATCTGCTTGCTTATTATTAATATGCCAATCTCACAATCTGGTGAGCTTAATTTCTAAAAATCTTTTGTGTCATTTTTTAAACTAAACCTTCATGAAAAGGTTATTAATTTCCTTTTAAAATAAATATATAATGCATTATAATTTAATATGATCACCAGATTGTTTTTACAAATCAACATTTTAGGTTCATTTTTAATATAAAAAATGATTTTTTTAACTTTGGATCTGAAACTTATTTATTTTATAATTATTTATTAAATTCTGAAAGGGTGACTTATAATTTGTTTTCTATATAACTGCTCATACTCTTAAAATATGAAATAGAGTATTTCAATATTCCAGTTATTATAAAAACCACAAAGGTGGGATTGAATTATTTTAAATATCAGAAAAGGGAAGGGGGTAAATCTTAATGTTTTTTTTTACTAAGTAAAATTATCATGTATATTTTATTAATCTTTTCTATATATATATATACATAGTGTTTTTTATATAAATTATGGCATTCAAACAAGGGTCATCTATTTTAAAACAGTAAAATATATTTCATGTCATTAGTGACATTTATCCATATTGCATTACTGACATTTGGCCTTATCTTCATGTTTATGTATATGTGCTTCTGGGTTGCGACAAGTTCAAGCCCATAGATTTTCTTGGTATTCTGTCCTGTTGATAGTTGAGCTTCTCAGAACCAAACTTTCGTATAAAATGCCTCTGACGGTGATTCCCGTAAGTTTGGCATATGCTATGCATATTTACTTCTTCGTAGAAAAGGGCATCTTATGTAGATTATACCAGTAAATGCCTATCCACTTTTCTCTAAGCACTGCCCTAGAAAAGGGGGTCTTAGACTTTGTCTTTCATCCAGTAGCATGACTTTCCTATTAATTCTTGGCTAATAATGTCAGCACTGCAAACTTCTTCGTATTATTATTTCTTTTGCTTCATGCCCCAGTTTCAATGCTCTAATATTAAAATTGTGCTCTGCTTGAAATATATATAAATGCCAACTACTTCTAGTTTTATTAATTAGATTTATTTCAGTCTTATACAATCCCACCATCGTAACATATCTATTTGCCTAGGAGAAATTTTTCATTAAAGATTTTATCATATAATCAAATATGTAATTTTCAAATGTGTTTTACTTATTTTCATGACTGTAATGGCATGAAAATAGTTTTCTTATGTATATAATGAATCTCAAAATGCTCCCCGAAATCATAAGTTTGTCACCATGTTTCAGAACCATATATAAAAGCATTAATAGCAATTCAATGTAAATTCTTTCTAATAATCGATTGGCATTTTAATATTCGACCCACCAAAGATGTGTGTTTATTTACATATGTTATTTGGCTAATAAAGAGCATATGAGAAATAATAGTGTGAATGACAATATAATTGTCTATCGTTTGTTTGACCACCTGCTCATTCATGCACATACTAATGTTTGCAATTAATTTATAAATGTATGTAAACAATTTGTCACTATATTAACTAATTTTTATTGTCCAACTTGTCTGAGTAGTTCAAATTCTTCTTTTCTCCACTTCCAAAAATAGAGCCATGCTTATATAATTTTTAGTTTAGTCATAGTTAATAGATGTCTCATTGTCTTCTCCACTTCACTAGTGTGCCGAATTAAAAATAATTCTAATGTGTGCCATCATTGTTATGTTATCCATTAGGTGTTTGATCTGGGGCTTAGAAAGTGGGTTTGAATCCATGCTGGGCCTTGACCTAAATCTTGGGCTTGAATGGGTTTGAAGTACATTTTGTGAGTTCCAGCTAATGTTAGGTGGATAAGCATGTTTTAACTGGGCTTCTCACCAGCTTGCATTAGCCAGTATGGCGAGTTTATTGGATTTTTACCTCTGAGGTTAAGATCAACAAACACCACGGTCTTTCTTCTAAGTTGCCTGATAAAAGAAAATAAAATTTTGTGTAAATGATAAATATTTTCCCATATATATATATATACAATTATGACAGACAGAAATAAATCATGGCCCTTATTTCCAGGAGGCTGTAAAGTCACAAACCAAGGCAGAAGTTAGTCGTGTAAGGTGAAAAATACTAAGAATCCTCTTAGTGTGGGCCCAGGCTGCCATTTGATGATGCATTTTTTATTTATGTATTTACAACTGCAGATCACTTTCAAGTGAAGAAATATTGCAAGAATTAAAAGAAGAACTGTCTTATATTAAATGGGACATTATTAGACTTTGGGAAGTTAGCAGAATAAGTAAAGAGACAATTGATTTAAATAGTGGACATGTATTCTATTATAATGGCACAAATATTAGAAATACAAATGGAGTAGAATTAATTATAAATAAAAAGTGAAAGAACAACATTGTGGAGATTGATGCTGTATCGTACAGAGGGGCAAAATTAGTTATACAACTAAATAGCAGATACCAAATGCAGATAACTCAGGTTTATACCCCAACAAGTTCTTATAGTGATGAAGTAGTAGAAGATTTTATATGGATGTACAAAAGGCTTTTGATCAGAGTAAAAAACATTTTAAAATTGTTATGGAAGACTTTAATGCTAGAATTGGTAAACAAATGAAAGATGAAAGTGGTATAGGTAATTTTGGTTATGGAAAAAGAAATGAGAGAGGATATAGACTTGTGAAGTTTGTAGAAAAAAACAACAACTTTATATTATGAATTCTTTTTTTTTTTGAGAAAAATGTTAAAAGGAAATAAACGTGGAAGCATTCAAATGAAAGTACAGCAAAATTGTATTATATTTTGACTAACAGAAAATATATATTTCAAGATTGTAATGTTCTTAATAAATTTAACACATGAAGTTATCATCGATTAGTAAGATGTAAGATACGTTTTAATGCAAAACTCGAGAGACAAAAATTATTAAGAAAAACAATATTTACAGTTGTTATTTCTAATCTTCAGAAACATACTAATGAATTTAAATTAGAACTAACAAATCGGTTTCAACTATTAGTAAATTTTGAACATGATTCAGATTTGAATAAAATTATTATGAAAATAATTGATACACTTTTAAAAACTGCAACAAAGATAGCTGGTAGAAAAAAGAAGCAATTGACGAATAAAATTTTTATTGTGACAAAAGAATTTATAAAGAAAAAAAAGAATATGAAGATATACAAAAACTATGCAGTAAAAAGATTGAATATTTTGAATCTTGTAAAATGGACTGGAAAAGATTTGAAAATGATATAAGAAAAATGTAACTGTGAACTAGCAAGGAAAGCTGTAAAAGAGAATAAAAGTGCCAAGACAACATTTTGGTATTGGTAAAATTTATATTTGCAATAAGAAAAAAAAGATGGAATTATTACTGAAAAGAGACATGACATCATGAAATGGGTAGAAGACTTTTATCAAGAATTCTATAATAATAAAGAACAAGTACCTCCTATATCTATTATATTTTTCGAATTGCCAAGAAAGTATGAAGAAAGAAAAGGTTTCATCCAGGTAATGATGAAATTATAATTGATATATTAAAAAAAGCAAATGAAGAAATAGAATTTTTTAGCAAAGTTATATATCAAATGTCTAAATGATAAAGATGTACCAGATGATTGAAAGAAAACAATATTAATATTAATATTTAAAAAAGGTGATTAAAGAAGATATTAGAAATTACAAACCTATCAGCCTTTTATCAGTTTTGTACAAAATTTTTGACAAGATAATTACAACTCGTCTACAGAGAATATTGGGTTTCCACCAATCAAAACAACAAGGTGGATTTAAAAGTGGTTTTAGTAAAGTATTATATTTTGGTATTGAGAGAAGTTATAGAAATAATAAATAAATATGACTTGCTAGTTTGTTTTGCATTTGTAGATTGAGAAAAGGCTTTTGATTCTATAAACATTTCTTCAGTGATTGAAGCATTGATTCATCAAGGTGAAGATCCAGGATATTTTTATATTTTAAAAAATATTTATAAAAATGCAACAGCAACAATTCAATTACATAATGATACTAGAAAATTCAATATTGAGAACGGTCCTAAGAGAAAGTGACTCCATATCTCCAAAACATTTTACAGCAGTGTTGCAAGAAGTATTTTGTGGATTAAAATGGGAAGCTAAAGAAGTGAAAGTAAATGTAGATTATGATTTTGCATAAGATGTAGTTGTTTTTGCAAATAATGCTTTAGAGCTGCAGGAAATATTGCAGGATTTATGAGATTAATTAGGATTAAAGATAAATGTTATTTTGCAGACAATGTAGTTGTTTTTGCAAATAATGCTTTAGAGCTACAGGAAATGTTCGAGGATTTATCAAATTAAATAGGATTAAAGATAAATGTTAAAAAGATTAAAGTAATGTTTAATGAATTTTCTCAAAATATGAAAATAAAGATTGATTATGATGAGTGAGAAGAAGTTAAAGTTACAAATACCTTGGTCAGATTAGTAGTAGAGATGGAAACATAATGGATGAAATTAATCATAGAATTAAACTTGTTTGGAATGCTTTTGCTAGAAATAACTTGATACTAAAAGAAAATATGCCTATATATTTGACAATGTTTTTAATAAACGTCTTTTACCAATTCTTATTTATAGATATGAGACTTGGACACTTAATAGAAGAGCAATATAGAGACTTCAAACCACTCAAAGAAGTAAAGAAAGATGCATTTTGGGGGTAACATGAAGAGTTCAAAAACCAAATGTATGGGTAAAAGAACAAACAGTTGTTACTGACCTCATTGAAAAAGTTAAAATATTGAAGTGGAATTGAGCTGGACTTATTGCTAGAAGAGATGATAACAGATGGACAATTGAACTCTTGAACTAGATTCCAAGAGATTGTGAAAGATCCAGAAAGGGCCACATAAGAGATTGATGGATGAAATAAGAAAGTGTGTAGGGGTGATCTGGAGAAGAGATGCTAAAGATTGGAGAAAATGGATTGAACTTAGAGTCACCTTCATCCTGCAGTCGATTGATAATGTTTGAAGAAGATGATGATATATAGTGAAATGGACAATATGATTTTAAATACTGCCTAATGTTATATTAATAATTATCAATAAATAGAAATTATCTAACATTTCAATAATCAAAAAACAAGATTACTAAAATTCCTCCACAACCATGGTTTCATTTATTAAAAAATAAATTTTTTCAAGTGAAATTGAACTAACCATAGAACATATATATATATTGTAATGAGTCCTGCCTTTTCCATATATATATTATGCATATATATAATCATTTTGTTAGATTGCGTGTACGTATATAATGCTACACGTATATGCGTAATTGTAAATATATATATATATATATTCTAAAAGTATTTCGAACATTATATTCCTATTTCTTAACCAGAATATTTATGAGCATCAATTTATGACCTCAAGCGCCAATCTTATACTACTATAAAAATTATGTTAGTGGAGCTGGAATACTAATATGGAAATATGTCATAGGATGATAAAATGACCCGGACTGCAGCTAGCTTTTTTCAGGGTGGGTGGTAAAATTACCGGCAGTAGATCCAACCCTCTTCTTTTTCTTTTTCAAAAAAAAAAAAAAAACTCGAAATATAAACAAACAAAAACCATTCACTTTATACATATTTATTAGTAATAATATTTACGTATCTATCAAAAAAATATATATTATTTACATAAGTTTAATCAATGTCTCTTTTTTATTTATTAATGAAAGATTCATATCAGTTTCTCTTTTGTTGGTTTGTTCTTTTCTTTCTTTACCAAAACCCACACACCTACAAATATGCTATAATATGTATGTTGTGATGAAGATATAATTATGGACTAATTTATACGCTAATAAATCCAGTAAGAAATAATTTAAACTCTCCGTGCAAAAAGAAAAAAAAGGTTCAAGTTCACAATTTGGTCAAACAAGTTTTCTGAATTTTGTGTAATAAGCTTACTAAGAGGTCATATATATATATGTATATATCAAAATAGAAAAGGTACCAGTGTTTTCCCTGGGGAATTGATTGGATTCACCTAGTGGAAGAGAAATCTACGGTCTTTGGATGACGAATAGACCTCTTGAAGTTCGGATTCCATGGCTGAATTCTATTTATTTGTTTAATCTTTTATACATCTCATGATGATCCAACATTTTTTTATTGAGGTGATTTTCCAGGCTTGACGTCCCTTCTTCAATATTGGTAGCTGCTATACATTCAGGGAAAGAATTCGAACATCTCGCACGTGGAAGTTTCTACCCCAGCCTGAACATATTTATCAATGTATAACCTTTATTTCTGTATTCTTGTTTCCATATATAATTCTTCCGTCTGCTTTTTTCCACTCTTGAACTTATAATAAATAATTTTTTTTTATTTATTAAATTTATCTTTCTTTTCAAATCAGGAATTTCCAACTTCGCCCTTTCTCTTAATTCTTTCTTTTCATTCATTTTCAATTAACATTCATTGTGCCTTAATTGGAATTTTTTTTTTACACCTTTTTCTTTCCAATTAGTGTTTAATTAGAACTAGACATTCCAAAGTTTTTATAATACTTTTATTGTTCTGCAAATCACTGTCTGCCATCTTGACATTTATAGTCTTTTGTTGACTTAATATGTATATATTTAAAAAGTTTATCAAATAAAAAATGTTTTTATTTTGTGAATTTTCATGGTTAATGAATCAAAAATTCACTCCTACATATACATAGCGATATGTATAGCTGGGTTTGGCAAAAGAAAAAAACCCAGAGCAAGTGTATATCCCCATATCTCTTTTATGAGTTTTTTATTCAAATTATGTAAATCTATAATTCAATCCGACCACACAAATGAGTAAATATTAGTTTTGTTAGTAAAGTTATATATACTAACGTATTATATATATATATATATATATATATATATATATATATATATATATATATTATAATACGTTAGTAATAATATATATATTTTAATAATACGTTAAGTATACGTATTTGTCTAATTATCGCAACAGGATTTGATTATACCTGCCCTGTTGCAATACCCCTCTCCCAGAAGCCTTTAAATACAGTCTACATATTTGAATGGCTCCTGTCTAAACCAACGGAACTATCCGTATGTCCTCAAATCAATTCTTTTTTTGACTTTCACCCTGTAGTTATAAAAATATAAGAGTAAGCAACCCCCAGCCCAATGATATACACTGGGTCTAACCACAACTCACGCACATATTACATGCTATGAATGAACATAGCTAACTTCACCATGACTTACTTGGTTGGACGACTACAAAATATCAAAAAAAAAACGTAAAAAAAAAATGTTTTTTTTTTTTTAATAAGAGGGCATTTCTTAACCACACTCTGCTGCTTCCGAGTCTTATGAGTGTGGGTAACTAGGACAAATGCCCAATTTTTATTCAGAATTTTCCAACCATGTCAAAAATAAAAAGCAGCTATACACAGAATGCATCACACCACATGCCCGATCGAGCAGCCAACCCCATATTTTCCCATCAGACTTAGACCGCCTTCCTCCCAAAGCTTCACAGCTACAACTTATTTACTTTCTATGCTGCTAGATTCCGAATCTCCAAACCCCTAAAACATAGTGCTGCCCTTTTTCCCCGACTTCCTTACACCTTCAATATTTCTCAAGTATATATATTTATAATTTTATTGTGGACTGAATGATATTTCACTATTGTAACGGTCAAATATGTGCATTTGTGCAACAAAATCTAGAACTCTGATAGATCATTCTAAGGCTGACCAGTTTTACAGTGGTGGAAGCCATGGCTCTGGCCTAACTCTACTTTTTCTAACATTGCTCATAGACCTACAACCTTACAAATGACACAGTTGAGGTCACAGCAGCATTTCAATTCTTCATGTGCCGGCAGTAGCTCATCAGTATTACATAAGATGGGTAATAATGGGTATTTTATATAGCATATTTATATAGGTATCATGTGGCACACTTATCATTATTAATTATATATAAAATTATAATAAGTTATAAAGCTAATTACTAAGTATTAAATAAAAGTGAGTCAGTGAGCAAGACTAAGACAAGAAACTAAAGTAAATTTAAAATCAATTTAATAATATTCAATGTAAACAATAATTTAAAGTAACAATAGTGTAAGTAACTTCTTTAATTTCACATGCAGGTGATTAAGGGACTTTACAATTTACAGGGGTTCACATGTAAGTGATGCATTATCAATAGCAAATTTCAGATGTACAGCTTTAACTAGTTTGTTATATATATATATATAATAAATAAAGTTTGATATCTGTATTCGTTTCACAATATATGTAATATACAAATCAATATATATATCAAAATACAGTACAATTTATATAAATTATATTCTTTTAGAAGTACTTTCGACTATACACTTTGTAGTCTTTATCAACTATATAACGTTGAATAATCAAAATGAGACAACCCTTAACAATACCCATAGTTGAATTCAGATTTCCCACAATTCTGTTATCTTAACATTTGATGACTGGCGATTCATTAACATTTGACGATTTCTTGAAATCAACATAGGCTCTTTAACGTAAAATAAAAGAGGCTATGTTGATTTCAAGAAATCGTCAAATGTTAATGAATCACCAGTCATCAAATGTTAAGATAACAGAATTGTGGGAAATCTGAATTGAACTATGGGTATTGTTAAGGGTTGTCTCGTTTTGATTATTCAACGTTATATAGTTGATAAAGACTACAAAGACAACCCTTAACAATACCCATAGTTCAATTCAGATTTCCCACAATTCTGTTATCTTAACATTTGATGACTGGCGATTCATTAACATTTGACGATTTCTTGAAATCAATATAGCCTCTTTAACTTAAAATAAAAGAAGCTATGTTGATTTCAAGAAATCGTCAAATGTTAATGAATCACCAGTCATCAAATGTTAAGATAACAGAATTGTGGGAAATCTGAATTGAACTATGGGTATTGTTAAGGGTTGTCTCGTTTTGATTATTCAACATTATATAGTTGATAAAGACTACAAAGTGTATAGTCAAAAGTACTTCTAAAAGAATATAATTTATATAAATTGTACTGTATTTTGATATATATATATATTGATTTGTATATTATATATATATAAGTTAGTTTACTTATAAGTGATTTTAAGCTTCTAACACATTTAATAAAATTTGGAGGTTTTGCATTTCAGTTCTATATATATATAGCTTCCTATCACATGCAGGTGATAGTATGTAAGTTACAATTAATTATTTATTTGGCTATACATATATATATATATATCTATCACTCGCAGGTGATAAAATCATAATACAGTAAAATTTACATGAGAATAATATGGATTTTAATTCAGAATGATTTGACTTTGCTCATGGTTATCTATGCCAGGTTTATACAATAAAGGATCTAGATTTGCTTTATTAGCGAAAGTGATAATTAATTTTGAGAGAACATAATTTAACTTAATTTAACTAGCATAAATACTTTAATATATTCTCTACACAGTAAAATACCATTTAGATTGGATTCCCTTTCAGATCAATGCTGAATTAACTATTAAAATGGTGGGTTGAACTGACTAATGGAAATTAGACTTCAGTTAAAAGTGCGTAAAGAAAAGCATATAATTCTGAGTCTTATTGAATCTCATATGTGCCTTATTCATGGGATTTTTACCGGGTAATGGTTCCCTGGGACCGATTCTCATTGCTATGGTATTGGAGGCCATTTTAGTTCAGCAGATCACACAATTTATATGTATCCGAGTAGGAGTCTTACATTCTGGGTGAGTCTCATGCTCCATTTAAATGAATGCAGGATGGGTTGGCATGCACCATTCACCACTTGAAGAATAATTGCCCAAACTAAGGTAATGATGCAGCACAATGACATACAATCATTAAAGACATACAGCAATAAAAAAATACGCCATAGCATTTCGTAAGGACACATATGCACCACTGACTAGATAATCATATTTAAAAATTAAGATGCTAAAATACAAGTTTCTTTCATGAAACTACCCACATCAGTTCATGTTACAGTACTCTTAATAGTACTAATTAAGGGAATTTATGAATCCAATCTACAGAGTTAGCTATATAGGCTTTGATTTACTTAGCTTAAGGAGGATTACAGCATATGGAGAATTAAAATATAAACTTATAGATTTATGCTGTATTTATATCACTTTAACTAAATATTTATTTAAAATATCAACTTAAAAAGCAAATCTACCTTAAGGTGATGATACATTTGTAATGCTTTTTAATTCTAAACATTTTATCCTTTCCAAAACAGAGCTTTTTATTTCGTATACAATTATACGTTTTATATATATATATATATGCGCACTTACATATATATGCGAGCGAATCCTTATTTAATACTCGTGAATAGTTTAATTTAAGAATAAATCTCGGTTTTAAAGTTTTATAGCATAAACAAGATAACGTAACTAAATAATAATAATATTGGCATAGATCAACTTAAGAAATGCATTTTAAATCATAATTAAAGTTTAAACAAGTGAAATTTGATAATTCTTTATTTTAAAAGGAAAGATGTGTGAGGTTTGCTAAAATATGGTTGATTTAGTTTTATAATGCTATCGTGGAAATTAATGACTGCAAACATTATCATTAACTTAAAATATATATGAATTATCATAGAAATTTTAATATTACTTTAAACAGCTTATTGTATATTATACGTTACAAGAATAGATAAAAGATTTAATTTCTACATTAAGCAAATTGAAATAGATAGCATTTAATTATTTATAGTCAAATTAATACGTAACTAAATCAAACATTATTTTAGGAGTAAACCAAAACATAAAATCATATAATTATATTAATAAAGATGTGTGTGAATGCGCATATTTTAGATAAACCATAATTCATTTATAGATGAGTTTAAATAAATTATTTAATATTTCAAACTATTCAATAATTTGTTTATCAAGTAAATCATTTTTACCAATTAAATCATATAACTCATATCAGAGATTTTAAATCAGGTTTTTAAATTAGTATCAGTTTTAAATTGGTATCAGGAATCAATTTGTATCAGGCAAGACTTTAGGATTTAAATACAGTAATTAATAATCATAATTTAGGTGAGTTTTAGATTAAAATTATAAAACAAAATATACATAATTTTCACTTACAATATTAAGATGGCCATTAATTTGAGGTTAAGCTAGCATTTACTTGGAATTGGTTGAAGGTTTTAGATTAGAAGAGTATTTACCATTGTTAATGTTGATGTTTCTCTGTACTGCAAGTTCTCTGAATAGCGTGGCACCTTTTAGATTCTGGTGGTGGTATACTCCTGTTCTCTTGGCTTAGATGGTTGTTCACCAGACAGAAGGCTAGATTCAAAGCCTGTTACCCCGATCTTTGATTAATTCACTTTTTTAAAATATATCTTGATGTCTCTTAGAAAAATATTTCAAGAAGAATAATCCTTCAAAGATGGCTGCTACTTCTTTTATACCAGTATCCCCCCCCCTCTCTCTTTCATTATTTTATTTTTTTAGAATTGTTTTCCTGGCCTGTATGATAGTAACCAATTATAGCAGGAGCCTGCTGTGTTAAATTTTAAATAGGTAAAAAAAAAAGTTATTCACAGGCCATAATTTATTCCGTTTTCCAAGTTTTATTCTCAATATAAAATTTTAATTAATCTAATATCGGTAAAGATTAATTATATTGGCGACTGTGTGTCCAGAAAAACAAATCTAAGATTTAGAAAAACATTTTATTATATATGTAACCTGATCATTCTAATTTACTGATATATGCAGAATTATATAATTTTGAAAATATATAATTTAATAAATATATAAAATTATTGAAAACGAAATATTTTATAATCTATTAACATTTATATTCTTGCATATATGTAGTCTAAAGTTACACATACAATTAGTTTTTCACTTTGCAATTATTAATAATCTATATATGTGCGTATTTTGGCATCATAAGTATATAAATGAATATTTTAATAAATATTTAAAGATATATGCATGCACGCACATATGATTGTATTAATTAGATTCAAATTTAAATGGAATTTATTTATATTATTATTAATAAATATAGGAGGATTGGTGGTATCTATATATGTATGAATACTACTATATAGCATATATAGTAGGTGAAACAGTTGGGTTGAAAAGCTGACTGTTTCATTATATTATTTCGACTTACTCTTGTTTTCCACTTTTATAAAACCTTGCTTTGAAAACTGGTACAGATAGACTATTGTTATTTCAAAACCTTCATTTCAAAGTTAGTTTCAAATTCAGAAATTGTCAAAATGATTATAAAAATAAAAAGTGTAAAATATATTAAAATCATAGCTACTGTGTGGGTGTAAATTAAATATAATTCATTACTCGAACTTGTTTTAAAACAACATTAATTTAATATAATTATTTTTATTTAGTTATGACATCTTACAGTAATAAGTGACAGAAACTCAAATAATTATTTTGTATCTAATTAAAATGGATTAATTATAAAGGTTAACCACTTAAAAACTCGTTTCCTCTTTTTTTTAAATATCTGTATTACTTTTTTTTTTTTCAAAAAAAAAATCAATCGCGAACAAGAAAATAAAAATTATATTAGTTATTTACAAAAAAAAAAATCCATAACAAACTGAAAGTTCTTTAAAACCAGTCTAACCTAATCTGATTACTTTATGAAAATGCCTTTGTATTCTGCACTCAATTGGTATTTTTCATATAGCCCAAAAAGTTTCTTTTTCTCATAAAACTCAATATTAAATACATCCATCGCTGCCAATATAATATGACTTCCGTTTTCCTAATTTTTTCTTTTAGCTAAACAATAATGATCTGACAAAACCAATATGTATATGTTTATTAATTTTCTCAAAAAAAAATTCATGCTAATTTCTTTTATATTTTTCTTTCCCTCATTGACCTACTTCTCTTCGATGCCCTTTCATTTGGTCACCATTGTAATGAATCCTGACTTTTCCATATATATATATTACACACATATATAATTGTTTTGTAAGATTGTGTGTATGTATATAATGCTACACGTATATGAGTAATTGTAATATATATATATATATATATATATATTTATTCTAAAAGTATTTCGATCATTATACTCCTATTTCTCACCCAGCATATTTATGAGCATCAATTTATGACCTCAAGCACCAATCTTATACTGCTATAAGAATTGTGCTGGGGGAGCTGGAATGCCAATATCGACATATGTCATAGGATGATAAAATGACCTGGCCTGCAGCTAGCTTTTTTCAGGGTGGGTGGTAAAATTACCAGCAGTAGATCCAACCCTCTCCTTTTTCTTTTTCAAAAAAAGAAATTCAAAACATAAACAAACAAAAACCATTCACTTTATACATATTTATTAGTAATAATTTTTATGTATCTATCAAAAAAAAAAATATAAACAAAAACCATTCACTTTATACATATTTATTAGTAATAATATTTACGTATCTATCAAAAAAACAATATTATTTACATAAGTTTAATCAATGTCTCTTTTTTTATTTATTAATCAAAGATTCATATGTTTCCCTTTTGTTGGTTTGCTCTTTTCTCTCTTTACCAAAATGCACACACATACAAATATGCTATAATATGTATGTTTCAATGAAGATTTAATTATGGACTAATTTATACGCTAATAAATACAATAAGAAATAATTTAAACTCTCCGTGCAAAAAGAAAAGAAAGGTTCAAGTTCACAATTTGGTCAAACAACAGTTTTTTGATTTTCGTGGAGTAAGCTTACTAAGAGGTCACACACACACACACACACATATATATATATATATATCAAAATAGAAAAGGTACCTGTGTTTTCCTGGGGAATTGATTGGATTCACCTGGTGGAAGAGAAATCTCCAGTCCTTGGATGACCAAGACTTGAAGTTCGGATTCCATGGCTGATTTCTATTTATTTATTTAATCTTTTATACATCTCATGATGATCCAACCTTTTTTTATTGAGGTGATTTTCCAGGCTTGACATCCCTTCTTTGATATTGGCAGCTGCTATACATTCAGGGGAAGGATTCAAACACCTCACACGTGGAGGTTTCTACCCCAGCCTGAATGTATTTTATCAATATCTAACCTTGATTTCTGTATTCCTGTTTCCGTATATAATTCTTCCGTCTGCTTTCTTCCACTCTCAAACTTATAATAAATAATTCTTTTTTTTTTAATTGTAAAATTTATCTCTCTTTTCAAATCAGGAATTGCCGACTCCACCCTTTCTCTTAATTCTTTCTTTTCATTCATTTTCAATTAATATTCATTGTGCCTTCATTGGAATTCACTGTAACAGTTTTTTTACACCTTTTTATTTCCAATTAGTATTTAGTTAGAACTAGACATTCAAAAGTTTTTATAATACTTTTATTGTTCTGCCAAACACTGTTTGCCATCTTGACATTTATAGTTCTTTTGTTGACTTAATATGTATATATTTAAAAAGTTTATCAAATAAAAAATGTTTTTATTTTTATTTTGTGAATTTTCATGTTTAATGATTCAAAAATGCACTCATACATATACATAGCAATGTGTATAGCTGGGTTTGCCCAAAAAAACCCAGAGCAAGTGTATACACATACCTCTTTTATGAGTTTTTTTTAAATTCAAATTACATAAATATATAATTCAATATGACCACATACATGAGTAAATGTTAGTTTTGTTAGTAATGTAATATATATATATATATATATATATATAAAATCTGTGGATGGCTTGTACATATATATATATATATATATATATATATATATATATTATAATATGTTAGTAATAATATATATATATTTTAATTATTATGTTAAGTATATGAATACGTATTTGTTTAATTATCACAACAGGGTTTGATTATACCTGCCATGTTGTAATATATATATATATTGTAACCTAAATAGATGATCAAGAAGAGGGGGTTGATGACGATGATAAAAAATATGAAAGAAAGATGGTGGGAATAAAGGGATGCTGATGATATAAAATGAAAGAAGATGGAGTTGATGAGAATGGAAGATGAAATTATGAGGAAGAGAGAATTGAGAAGGAAGGATGAAAGTGATGATGATGATAAGAATGAAATGGAAGATTGGATGAGAGGATGATGGGATGAAGATGATATGAAATAAAATGAAAATAGAAGATGAAGGTGATGATGATAAAAATAAGAAATGATGATGAAAATGATGATAAACAAGTCGAATATATTAGATACTCTTAACGACTTAAGTCAGTCGGGTTACAATAAAATCAAAGATGAATGATGCTACAGAGATATACAATCAGATAGAGAGAAAATCTAACACCAATGCAAGTAATTATTGTGGCATGTTCAATAATCTATCATAAATAATATAAAGTATATTTTATATCATTATTTATTAGTTATTAGAATCAGCCTTCTATCAGATCATATACTCTGAATAAACCAAATGATACTTTGTTGAAGGATTATCTCACTAAACCATAATAACAAAGACCACAAGAGTAAACAACAAAGGTGGAGCTGCTTCTAGAAAGAAAATCACTTACATCACAGCTTTCTTGAAACGACATTAAAAAGCCAGTGTTTCTGCTATCAGAAGTATTCCTTAGAACATTATTTGCTGTTTGTGTTCCCTTTCATTCACAACTATCAGTTTTTAGTGTATTTTTATCATTATTTCACTCTATCTACCATCTGATCATCTACAATAGACAAACATATTCTTTCCCCTGTTTGATGGGTAGTTTCACTGTTCTATGTATCATAGAAGGTTTTATTCCCTTTTAGACTCTTCACTTCCTCTCCAGTTCTATCACTTAAAACATTTTTTATCATTTTTTTATTGTTCCAATTATTTAGGTCATTAAAAACGATCTTCTTTTTTCAACCCTGTCGCTCTGGGGTAGTAAACTGCCTAAAATTCTAATCAATTTTTGTATTAGCCAACTAAAATTAACATTAGCAATCCCTCCAGTATGGACTTACTTCGTTTTTTAAAATCAAATTTTTTAGCTTTCCACTTCAAAATTTTGTCTTTATATAATCTTTAACTCTTCCAAACAGTTTAAAGATGGCCACCGCCCCTAGTGGCAAAAATGTGCAAAAACATAATTCACAAATACAAAAACCTTCAAAACTTCCAAAAATGTTAACTAAATTAAACTCCAAAGAAACCTTCAGCACAGAACCTATATCAAGGTCTCCATCCCCAGTCCCACTGGATTTTCCTCCCCTACAGGGTGAGGCTTTCCCCATCAAAGACAATAAGCAATCCCAAAAAAGTAATCCCATCAATCATAATGTTGCTCCAAGCAAAACTGGGATCATTAAAAAATTTTCAACGATAAGGGGGGGGGGGAATCAGCCTGCTACACCTAAGTTTAATACAGAAACCTCAGCCAACTCTGAATCATCTAAAAATCTAACACACAATAATTACTCAAATGAAGATGCTACACATCATTCCCCATCTCAATCTATGAGCACAACCATGTCTGCCAACATTACTTCCACTAATATCAGTCACACTATAGAGCAATCCCTTATTAAAAATCCATCACCACAACATGTCTTTGTTAATTCCTGTGCTCAGACTACATCCAGAATCACACCAAACTATACCAATATAACCACATCACAAACATGCCAAGCTGAAATTATTCATAATCTGTGGGGCCTTGAGGACAATCCAAACAATCATGATTCAGCCACCTCTGCTACCTTCATTCCTAATAAACTACTCACACCAGAGAATCGCACAGTGATCTCAGAACAATTTAACCAGACAGTTCCACTGCTACTCCTCAAGTCACTTTATTGCTACCAGAGCAACAGCTCTGTCATTCTGGCAGTTACAGATTTACAATGTGGACTCTATACATTTCCAACACAGCATCTCTATGACCTTATTATCAAACTCCACAATATAACTGATAATATACATAAAATCCTCATTTTCCTAATAACCGATAAATGGCAATAGAGTTTTAAAACACAATACAAAGGCAATCCTTCAAAAACATTCAAATTTTGACACAATATGTTCATGATTCCAATAGACCATCCATATTTAAGGCATTTATCAAAAAAAGTCACATAGGTATGGAGAGGCAGCACCTACAGAAATATCTTGAGGCATTCAGACAAGTTACCTCATTTGAGTACCTTAAGGATTTTCTCACCATTGGTCTCACCTTCACCAACACAGCCTTATCCAATTCATCCATAAAAAAGGTCTCTCTCCTGAAAGCATTCCCACAACAATAGCAGCCGAATTAGCCCCTTTGATCATGTCAATTAAGGGGACGAGGCCACAATGTTCCACCTGCAAAGACTGCAACCATCTCAATCGGGACTGCCCTAAAAATGCAACTCTTGCCAGAAAAAAGGGCCTAAAACACATCTGTGCTCTGCACTGCCCCAATAAATATGAACTTTCTTCTTCAGCTAATCTCTCACTTCCACCTCATATCAATTCAACTTTTCGGGCACTCTCTCACCTTTTAGTAAGTCTCCAGCTTCCTTCAGGCCAAATAATTTTGATCTCATTCACATCTCACCACTCTCAATTACATCTCTGCTACAGGACCCTCTTTTCTTGATGGACAGGAACACTTATTCAAACTCAGTAATCATCCTGTCTGGGTCTACCAACTCTGGCTCTTTCACCACTAACAAGAAACATTAGAATCAGGCATGTCCTAACCCATCTGATAGTGATACCAACTCTGACAGGAAGACTTTCATCCTTGATATTCCCAGTAAAACCATAATGGATCCTTTTCCTGAACCAAGGGCAAGTTTCAGACATACAGAATGCACAAGGAAAAAAAGAATTCTTTCAGCAGAGAATTCTCTGGCTTCAACATGGGCCTTGTCAGCCTCCTCCCTTTGCACTCTCTCACCTTCCTCTGCTGAATTTTCCCAGACAGTGGTTCATCAAGTGACATCAAGAATGAATTATTGTGCAATTCTGTCAGGAGAAGCAAGAACTGTACTCCTCATATCTCTCCCAGACCTCCCAGCCCAGTTCATCCCTGCTCACCATAAAAACTTCAATTCCTACTGTTTTCTTCATTCTTTTATGCCCATATCTTGAGATCACATATGCTTATCTCTGTTGTCAATTTAAACATTTGGGGATCTTAATTCCAATTTATAGGCTCCTCACTTTCAAATGCTGGTTTGAACTCAACTCTCCCAACATCCTCTTCTTGCTCAAACTAAACTCTCCACTCACTTCAAACACAGGATTTACTCCATTTTGTCCACCTTTAGTCTTTCCCAGGTTTTCTACTGCCCTGACTTCTGCTGGAGGAGTCACCATCCTCATTAATAACCATGCCCCTCTCTCTACCTTTTCCATCATACATATCAATGCTCATTCTATTATTTTGGAGGTGCAGTTTGGGCACTTCAGAAGTTTTGTGATTTTTTTATATCTGCCCTCCAATAACAGTGACACCCTCATTAAATCTATTATTTAGAAAATCAACAATATCACCACTACCACCTCCTTTCCCATTCTCATTCTGAGTGACTTCAATATGGGCTACCAGTCCTTTACAAACAAATATCTATATCTCCTGTTCAGGGGCTTAATGTGTGACCAGGGCTTTTTCTCAGACCATGCCTCCACTTTCTACACCCATAAGCATCGGACCCTCATTGATTTAACATTCTATTCTCCTGATCTCCATTTCATGATTGAATTGGCCCAACCACACCATATCTTTTTCAGATCACAAGACATTACACCTCTCCCTTGACATTAACTCTGGCCCTCTAGTAAACCTTGGCCTCAGAAGAACATTGATTCCTCAACAAACAAAATATGCCTACAGCACTTTTCAGAAATTTATATATACCTTCATATAATCAATATCCTTCAAATGGAGCCCATCTTTGCATTTGTGGAAATGCTGCATCCACAAAAACACCTGGAATTCCTGATCACCTCAAGTTTCTGGCTTTTATGGACAAAATTTCCATGCAACTAAATGATCAGGAGATTGAGCCATTAGACATTAGCACCATCATCCAACTGAAACTTCAATACCATGATACTCAAAAGGCCTTGGCTGAGTACATCTCAGTCAAATGCATCCAGAGGTATGTGGTGAATCAGCATTGTTGGAAGAGAAGTTACCTGGGGTGGGCTCTTGGTTTCCACAGGAAGCAAACCATCCTCTCATCCATCACAGTCATCAACAAATCCTACATAGGTCAGAAATTGCTCCTTCATTTGAGAAACCATTACAAGCATATGCTTTTCAAAGCTGACAATTCTCCTTTTACTATGCCATCAACCTTGAATGTTGGTTCTGATCCTGGAATCACCCAGGCCATGCTACTTAACAAACAGAAAAGCTTTCCTCAGAATGTCCACCCTGGTGTTCCTGCCATCCCCAAGTTTATCCTTCTCCACCTAAGTCAGTTCACCATCCCTAGTACTCTCAACATGATGAACAACCTGGCTTCAAGTGCTTACATTATCGAAGGTCTCTATCTGGTAACATTAGTCACTTTCCTTAAGAAAGATCAGTCACCTACTGAGCTCAAGAGTCTTAGGCCAATTTCGATGAACTCTCTGCTCATAAAACTTATTGAGTCTACCATTAAAGAATCACTAGAACAATCCATACTCCCTGCCATTTCTGCCTCACAGTTTGCTTGTAAATAGCACTCCACTCTAGGGGCTGCCACACTTTCTAAGATAACCACCAAGCATGTTAGGCAGTCTTGGAATAGTAGGCCCATCACTGTTCAACTAGACAACCAGGCAGCTTTTGATTCTGTTAGGGTCATACTGCTAGTCAGTGTCATTAGAAACCTGAATGTCCTAGAGGCCCTTCTGTCCATTCTCAACAATCTCTTGTCCAACAGAGAAATCCTAGTTACCCTGGTTGGGAAAGTTGCCCTCAGCTTCACACCCAACATATCCATCCCTCAGGGCTCTCTGGTAAGTGTTCACTGCATTTCTGAATCACTTCTTGCTCAGGCTAGAAAATGACCTCCCTGGCATCTTCATTCCTGCACTGAGCAAAAGCATCAAATGACTTGCTTATGTAGATGATGTGGTAGTCTTCCTTCCATCAGTTGATCTCATCCCCAGGCTTCAACAAATTCTCACCTCATTTTCCAAAACATAGAGGCTGGAATTTAGCAGTAATAAATCAGCGGCCTGGCAACATTCAACTGGTAAACAAATCTGTTCCACCTTTAATGCCAAGCCACACAACTTCCTTGGATTCCCCCTCATTCTGTCTCCTAAACACATGAGAGTACATGTCCAAACCACACTCTATCAAAGCATATCATCCACCCTCAGCATTATCACAAGCATCTACCTCTCCCTTTATGGGAAAGTGACCCTCCTCAATCTTTTAGTGTTTTCTAAAATAGCATACTATCTCCCCATTGTTTTACCTACACATCCCTTTATATCCAAAATCAACTTCTCTTTGCACCCATTTTCTCTGGGGTAGAAAGGTGGTGGCGATCAGCCTAAAAAGAACTTGTTTTCCTAAAAATCGCTATGGGTTGGGCCTGCACTCCATCAACACTCTTCTGATCCAGAGATCCCATAACATTATCCTCACACTTCTAAGTCACTTCCCTGCCAAGCTTCTGCATATCATTATCCCACCCACTGACACTCCACCTCCCAGTGGCAGGCTCAGGTAGTAGATCTCACTCATTGCCAACATCCTACAAAAGACTGGCTTTGTTATATTATCCATCAGCAGCAAAGTAAAGTACTGGGAGGTTTTCAATCAGATCACAGTTTTCTCCATTGTGTCCCCTACATTCCTCAAACTTACCGATGCTCAATTAATCTACAAATTTAAAAGGTGGTTCCTTGAGGAAAATTCCTCATTTTCCTTCTCAAAATCAATCTTCACTCCATTCCCACAAATTAATTTTGTGGCCGATCATTGGGGTTTCACAAAAATTTCTCCCATATGCCAGCTCTGTAAAACTGACAATTAAATCCTCCAACACTTCCTACTTTAATGTCCTTTTCTGCTTGGCATGAAAAATATCATCAACTCCTGCCTTTTCTCGCACAGGAAAACCATCTTCAACCTCCAAGAATCCATAAAAACAGAGGTCTTTGCAGTTATTGGACTCAGTTTTTTCATCTGAACTCTCTGGTTGCTCTGATGTTCCATTATCTTTGACCAGAGAGTACATTCAGTCGATCAAAACCTTTTGGACCTAATTCACTCTCTCAAAACCTGAGATACTAAGCTAACCCCACCTCCACTCCTCAAAGCCACTTGGGCCATCCTCCAACTTTCATCCTCTCAGCCTCTGTCATAGGACTCAATCATGAAGACATGCATTTCTGACCAGCCTGGACTACACACCATTTGCCCTCTCCACTCACCTTTTCCTTTTTACATGTATCCTTCCCCTTTCACCATGTTGCTTTTGAAACTTCATTTATTTTACTGTATCTGTTTTTTTTTTATGAATAAAAATCTCATCACTGAAAAAAAACCACAGTAAAGAATCTCAGACCTTTTAATTAAACTCTTGTGAAAGATAAAAGTTTATAAAGTTGCCTTATA
The DNA here is from genome assembly GCA_028023455.1 of Epiperipatus broadwayi. Classification (NCBI taxonomy): domain Eukaryota; kingdom Metazoa; phylum Onychophora; class Udeonychophora; order Euonychophora; family Peripatidae; genus Epiperipatus; species Epiperipatus broadwayi. Next base: position 9,105 of record JAQFVV010007224.1, on the reverse strand, counting down.
ACTGATTGCTTGGATGAATAAACAAGTGAGTGGTATCTGGGCTGACCATAGGATGTAAGAACTACACTTGTAATTACTGCTTCCCCAAGATAAGATAACTATCTGTCATTAAATCAGAGCATATATATATATATATATATTGTAATGAGCACAGACGTTCGTTACATTGTTTTGTTTTTATATTTATTAAACATGAAAGTAAATTAAAAAGTTCGCATTTAAAAAGTTTCTTTAAGAATTAAAAAGTGAAATTAAATATCATCTTAAACTCGTATATATTAAATCGCACAGATAAAAAAAATTATTAAAATAAAACTGTATTAAAAATAGAAAAGGTATTTTAAAAACAAAAACTTAAAAAGATTTGGAGATAAAATTATATCTTTAAATTTATCTTAAATATATCTTTGATTTGGAAAACAGGTTAATTAATCAGAAATGGAAATGATAAATTTAATTAGTCAAATGTAAACCAGCCTTGAGCATTTAAATATAAAAACATTGGTCAGATAGGAAAACAATAGAAACAAATAGCCAATGAAAGAAATCCATCGGGAAATTGGACCTCAGCGAAAGTATCATCACATCGATGACATAATGCCAAGTCAATCCTTCGAATACGTATAAAAGGAAAATTTGGAAATTATTAATCAGTGAGTGGATGATTAATTACGATGTGAGAGATATATGGTAGTGTGGAAGTGAAGAAGGGATTGAAAAAGATGCATGATTCAATCCCTTCAGTTTTGCTAGTAAAGAAAGAGAAATGAACTATCGTTTTTCTACATTGAGGACCAGTTAAAGCAAAAACCTCCGGATGAATAAATAAAACAACGGCTAAATGGATACCAATCTTAGGATGGCGTGGGAATTCACATTCATGGCAAGCAATGGATAAAGATGTACTGTTTTAAACTGTAAGAACTTTATAAATAATGAACATTAAATTAAAATTTTCTATATTTAAATGATTGCAATATGATCCTATTTGACCAAACTAAATTCTTTATTAATAGTGTTATTTGATGTATTTTTTTCTTATTTATGTAAAATCATGTTATTTATTTTTTATTCTTTAAGTTTTTATCATGATTTTTTTGTTTTTCGTTAAATTAATTATATAAATGTTAAACTTAAGTCGGGCATGAATGGCTGTATAGATTTGTAAAGTTATATTAGGGGAGGGTAATCTTAGGTTATTTGTGTCGTTGTTAGATTGGGTCAATGAATTGGATATATTGATGTAGTTAGTAGATGTAGTCGGAGATTCGCTACTGGCAGAATCGCTTCATATGCCACACTCTCCCGTTTTGCCTATGGAAGGAATTATAAGACGCAGAGCGCAGTTCCTTTCTATGGAGTTTTTTTTTTATTGTTCTTCTCGTTGGATAGAAGTAATATTCCTATCTAATGAAAGTCAATATCTTCTCTTAATCTTTTTGGTGCTGCCGTATTCCGTATTACATTGAATACATCGATGTATCAGATGAATTGATGCCAGTTTGACTGCGAATTTTAGCCTAAGGTTAAATAGGGATAGAATATTTTATTTTCAAATACAAATCTATGTGGTCTATTCATACTTGACCCTAAATAAAAATGCATTAAATTTAAGTTGTTTATAGACGCTTGCATGGATTGGTTATCGGTTAAGTATGTTTTGGGTTTTCATATTTGATCAAAATATATAGACATTCGATAAATAATGATACCTTACGGTGAGTATCTAAAATGTATTTATTCGGATGTCTTTTAAGTTATTGGTGACAATGCAAGTATCTTATGGTGAATACTATTGGGTTACATATAAATTTCCCTCCGCAATTGTCAGTAATCAATAATTTTGTATTTTGATCGTTTATGTTTCTTTTGAAATGTTTTTGACCATGAAATCTATGTAACCGATCTATATTCAACATTATAAACAAGCTTTCATAAATTTATATGTGCGAACTTAATTAAAATGTAAAATTATAATATAATAGTAATTAAAGGTAAATTAAAGTAAAGTTAAAAATAATGTTAAATGTTAAAATGTAAACTGATACTAAAACAATTTTAAATCTTATATATATATATATATGTGTGTGTGTGTGTGCATAAATAAATGTTTGTATGTTAATTACTGGCAGTGGCTTATTTTATTTATTTTTTTAATATTGAAATATAATTAGATAAGATATTATATTATTTAATCTCTGCTATTCCACTGAGCTAGTGACATGGGCTAATGACCGGAATCAAAATAAATTTTTTTTTTTGACTTACGTATCTGCCTACTTTACAAATTTTTCTAGGTTCAAATGCCTAGATGGCGCCCTGTAGTACAGTTTACGTTAAGTGTTATTGCTCCGGATCATTACAATATATATATATTGTAACAGAATATAATATCTCGTCACATTATTTTAAAATTAAAATAAAAGATCATAAATAAAAATTGATTTATTAAAAAGAAAAAAAAACTTAATTTAAAAACTGTTTAACATATATATAGATCGCGTGATGGACAACTTTAAAAACTTTTAAAAAATAAAAATATTTGAAAGTAATTTTTTTTGTAAAAAAGTAAAGATATAAAGATTGATATTTTAAAAATAGAAGTAATGTTGATTTCTATAGTCTTAGAAAATTGAAATGATTGTCTTATTAATTAAATGATTGTTCAAAAGCAAACTACCTTGTGAGGCATGTAAAATAAATTAAATGGTCAGATAAGAGAATACAAAGGAATTAAATGACCAATGCAAACACGAAAATGACAGCACAGACCATAACTGAAACATGAATGGATTAGTAATGTATTGCTCATTGAATCTCAAGATCTAATGATAAGAGACTAATAAAAATATAAAATCCAAAGTAATATTATAATTGTTATCTTAGAGCTGACTATGTATAGATCATTATAACTAGCTATATTGCAGATTTTCATGATGTGGAAGTCTGCAATAAATTTAATTTTCCGGACAAACCAGCTGAGGCCTCTGGATGACAGTTCCTGACCAAATGCATGGCAAGTCACAGTTTCATTTCAAAGAAGTTCAAAATCTACGAAGGTGATCACGAAGATGGACTTCTCAATCTCTTAAAACTGTAAAGTATGAACTATTGTGTCTATCTAATAAGAACTTTCCTAAAATTGCAAGTAATTAATAACTAAAAATAAGAACTCTTATCTGACTTAAAGAATGCAAATTCAATTATTGATATTTTTTATGTAGATGTTTAAGCAATCATTTCCATTTCATTTTTTTTGTGTGTATTATGTTTTAACTAAAATGTATTAAATTTAAAGTTGGGTGTAGATAGCTGCATGGATAAAGATTAATAACTATGTTTAAATTCGTTTATGTTTCATTTAAGGGATTTTAATTTCAGGCTATTTGTTTCATGGTTGTGTCAGTGCTAGTGGAGAGATATATAGACATTTATATTAATGTAATGTGAAGCATGTTTAACATACAGAGCAACGTGCCCACCTGAATGCATGACCCCAAAGAGGCAGTCATACCATTGCAATGGTTGCAGATGTATTTACTGTGCCATTAACCCCTTCTAGCTCTATGGACAGGAATTTATAAGTCGGCAGAAAGACTGCTCTCCCCCCATATGTAGCACTCTTTAAATATATATATATATATATACATGATTCCTTAGTCTGACAGATGCACTTTCCTGTTCTAGACATGGATCATTTCCTTCAAATAATATCACGCAGTCAGATGCACATTCCTGTCTGCATGGTTTTATGCTAGCATCTTCAGATTGCATTGATTGTGACTATATATCTGGAAGCAGGCATTGGGTTGACTACGAACTTTTAGTCTGAGATTGAATGAATGTTTTGATAAGTTTTTAAGTGAGAAAAAATCCATGTAGACTATCTATGCTCGACATGCTAAAGTAAAATATAATTTAAATATCCATCTGTGCGATCTATTTAAAATAGTAATTTAAATTAAAAAAAAAAAAATATTAATGTTAAAATCTAAAAATAAATTTATTCCTCAATTTTAAATGCGCATTAATAAAAATCTATTTGTGTGTTAATTACTGGCAGTGGCATCTTTTATTTTATTGTTCTAAATATTTAATATATACTTTGAGAATAGAAGTTTATTGAAACTTATAAATGTTTTAAAATCTCTGCTACTCTATGAGCTAGTGACCTTGGGCAAATGATCGGAATCCAAATATATAAATTAAAATAAAAAAATTTTTTTTTAAACTTAACGTACCTGCCTACTATATAAATTTTCTAGGTTCAAATGCCTAATGGCGCCCTGTAGTGCAGATTAAGTTAAGTCTCCTTCTCCCCCGATCGTTAAAATATATATACATATATTAATTTAAAGATTTGATTAATTAATTTAATTTTAAACTAATTATGGCCTATGACCTAGAACATCACTCGAGCTGGGAAAAGGTTAAGGGTGCTTTTTATTTCTGTCCACCTACTCACAGACAACCTACTTATGAAATTAAATGTAGGTGGATTTCAATTTTTAAAAAAAAAGATAATGTAGTTTGAAACATAGTAAATAATTTTCTGAATCACTAATTGTCTTCATCTTATATTATATAATCTTCAGTCTGAGAAAATAAGAATAACAAAATTAATCTTAAAATAAACATTATACTAAGTATTTGTGAATACATAATTATCTGTTAATGTGATGTAATCTGAGAACCACAATGATAAGCATACCTTAAAATAATTTAACCCACTATAAAATACTCTGTATACCTTGTGAGCATCATGCACTTTTGGAACTCAAGACAATAGCATATAAAAGAAAAACAAACAGAAACTGAACTTTTTAAATAATAACAAATTTGATTTATTAATAATAATACATAATAAATATTTACAAAATGAAGGCAAACATTTCCAAGAGAGCACTGTTATCTTTTAATAATTTGACTAGCATTATTTTTTGACTTACACTAAATTACAATATTTTAGTCGAATAAAGTAACTGATTATACCTCATTAACTGTTTTCCAACTGTTTAATTTAATAAAAAATACTCACAAGAGTGAACAGAGGCTAATTTGATATTTAAATCTATTCAAATAACCTCCTTAATATATTAAGGATTCTAAAATCTCTTTATAGTGTAAGCTTAACAAACATAACTTTATTTTTACTGATATATTTGATAATATGGTGGTAAGATTTAGCAACCAGAATAAGAAACTAAATTTGTTCATATTGAATACAATGAGCTAAGCAAAAGCTATGTTAGTACTAGCATATATAGCATAAATTTTAAAATTATCATTAGTTATACCATTATTTAATATTATAGCTAGTAAAGTACTTAATTAAATTTATATTAAAGTTAAACTAATTTAAATTAGATGCATGGGCCATTCAGCATAGGTCATTTTTACACACATTTCAAGAAATTCTTGTCCACATAAAATTATTACACCAATTGTTTAAAATTAGAAATTGAAATACTTACATTTCCTTTGGCAAAAACTCTCTATGAACATATTAATTACTTAGTATGTGTTAATTGCAACTTATAGGCATATGCATAAATCTACATACATAAAATATAAATATTAATTATTGTTGGTTGATTTGTAGATGATAAAACTATCATAACAGCACAATGCTAACATTGATAAACCTTTAAGCATTAAAATAACTAAATACAATCTGAAGAAACAGAGTTTCTCAAACAAACATATCTTGTCATAACATATCTAAAATACTTGCAACATCACCTACTGTGGTAAAAATAGCAGTAATACTTCATGAGTGATAGTCCAAAAATACACATATACTCCACAAAGCTGAACAACTTAGTAAAACTGTGGTGGCTTCCAAAATATCTATCTTTGGGGCAGAAAAAAGGATGCTGGAACAGGAACAGGAAAAAATCCACCAGGAAATATATGATCCTCTCCATGGGATCTAAACAGCTTCAAAATATGTGATTACAATCACTAAAAATACCTAACATATGATAATCGTCACTGAGAATGAACTCTATCACCTCATAGAAAAGCAATAAAATAAGGATGGAGGACTTTGTGTACTCCATCAAGCATACAAGTAATATCTTGCTCCATGAGGCCAGCAAATACTAAACTAACAACAAGATATCAACATCACTTCAACTGACTAAGTCATCTTCAAAAATTTTAAATTATAATCCATATTAATCAATGTCAGAACCAACAATGCAAATTATGTCAACCAACTATAAAATAACTACTTTAAAATATTAAACGCATATAAAATTCTAGGCAAAAGTACAATGCACACATAATAAAATTTTAACTATTAAACTATAGTGGCTAGTGAACATTAAAAGAGTGTGAATTAAGTGTGAGAAAATTAATTCTCAGTGAATATATAAAAATATATTTATGGTTATTATTAATGTAGCATTTATATAAAGAAATGAATGGAAAACCTTGTTTTCATCTCTTGGGCTGTTTTACATACAACCGAGTGAAATACCATACATTTAAATTAGTTAACAGTGAGATATGAAAATCTCCATGAGATAAAAATGACTGAAATATACGTTAACTTATTAAATGCTTACCAAATGTAATAATAATGTTACCTGAGAATGGTAAGATGTCTTCACATTCTAATACACACATTAATCCTAAAATTATATGAATTAAATTACCTGGCATATTTCATACCAAACAATATTGCACACATTTATAAAAAATATATAGCATAAAGTATTTTCCTGGTTTTTTTAAAACCAATAAAACAAACAAAATAAAAATAATATAAACTTTAGTTCATAGTTTCAGCTTTCTCCATATGGCCTACCTGTTAAACACATGTATATAAACTTTTTGATGGGACAATATTTTTGTGAAGCTTCTGGTCAAAATACTTATTAATTTAAACATGGCAAAGATTTCCTAAAGAAGTATATAAAATAGTTATTAAAAATTACTTCAGTTCTTCATTCCAAGGTATTATAGTTTAACTATGCAATATATAATAAAATATAATAATAGGCTAAAAATAAGCTGGCAACAAAAATGGCAAGTAGAACAAATTATTCAGCTTCATTATATAGCTTCATTTTTATTACATTTTTTTTTTTTAAAAAACCCACACTTTTAAGCTTCTTTTTTTTTTTAAATTTACTCGCATAAAATACTAAGACACTTATAGGTTATTTCTTTGTGCTTTTCTTTAAATAAAAGTGCAAGCAATTTGTCAGTAGAGAATTCAGCATGTCTAATGGTTTTTTTTTTAGAATAGTTTCCACCAACTTTAAGTATAAATATAAGCATACATAGTTTTTTTATAATTTTCTTACACACAAAATATATTCTTTAATTACAGATTAAAAGATAACGTCTAGCTGAATAAACATTTTAGACTATTATTATTATTATAATAAATACACTTTTTCTAAAAAAAATCTTCTTTAAATAGCTGCAGTACAAAATATTTTATTTTATTAGTTCAGAAGCAGGTAAATTAAAATAATGAAAAATGGTTTGGTTAGTATCAGGCAAAATTAATATAATGTGGAAGATTTGAATTAGCTATAGATGAAATTAGCACAAGAATATTTAAAATTTTAAATATATAGCTAAGTCTCTATACTATTTCAATTTCCTTTTTAAAGTTTTATTTTATTTAGTGAATAACTAAATAAATATATACTGGTATTTAGTTCTGTGCAATAATGATAGTTTATCAATAAATATAATAACTGTTTATATTTTAAATTTATTTCATATAAGATATTATTCACATAGTTAATATTGAAGATAGCATAAGTAAAATTTCCTCCTAGCATTTTTCCAAAAGTTTTTAAAACTTAATTGAAGTTAGAAGCCAAGAAATGTGGTACCTAATTTTTAGCAGTTGTACATTGTAGACTTGAAATACTTATATATAATTTACAATACTTTTTTTTTAAAAAAATATTTTTTTAAAAATAATTAACACTTTTTTTAACTTGTTCTAGAAAAGAGAAAACTTCAAAAAAAAATTCAGGACCCTAGTAAAATAAAACTAAAACATCCCTTTTATATCAATTATCTTTTTATTTTCACACCCAAATTTCGGTATCAATTTCTTTTAAACAACCAATTAAACACCACTTAATTATCTTTAACTGTAATTTTTTTAAAATCAACTGAAATACAAATTGATTAATAAATGGTCAGAATGTACAAGATATTTGAATACATCATGTGATTTAACAAACTTAAAAAGTGAATACAAGTTTTTTATGACATCAATTACATAAAATAAAAATACAAATACTGATATAAAATTAAAACTTTGTCTCATTTATTAATCCATAGACCTTTATGATTGATTTCCCAAAATTTAAATTAATAATTGCTTTATTCATTCCCTTTTTATTTTTTTAAAATTAATATTATAGCTAATTATTTATTCATTTTCTTTTTCTTTAATGAGTTGATATAACTCAACAGGACAGGTTAACTAATGTAGAAAACTTTTTTATATCTCTATGCATACAAACATTCACAGAGGGAAGTGACATATACATTTCAACCTTTAACTTGACCTCCAGTTTACCTTTAAATATTTAATTATAATTTTTACTGACTACAAATAAAAATATTTGGGAATATTATATTAAAATATCTTTTAACAAGTTAAGGCTAATTTACATTAAAGATTAAATTATTTTCTAAATGTTTTAAAAAAACTAAAGATTATTTTTAAATCATTTTCTCATTATTTACCCTATTTATAATATTATCAAAGTTATTAGGCTATAAATTAAAAGTAAATAAAATAAAAGATATCTTATGACACAGTTAACATTATCTATTATCATTTTAAATAATAACTTAAACATTTATTTTGAGAGAAATGCTATATTATATCTCCAACACAACTAACTACAAATATGTGACTTACTTTGCACATATAATTATATCAACTTACTACATATAATTACATTACCAATTATTTTATATTTTATTCATTAATTAAACAATTTCTTCTTTTTATTATTATTATTTTTTTAAATAGGACAATTGTACAAAATGGTTAAGCTAATATAAGGAATGGTAGCTATTGGAGCTAAGTGAGACTTCCATTAGGTACAATATATA